>JAXCLQ010000009.1:4836674-4876270 GCA_035584115.1 Cedrela odorata
ATTCTTCTTGCTTGATCGAATCACTGCGAGTTTATTACGATCGTCTGATTATAAAAGATTCAAATTGTCTCGAAGAAATCTTCTTGAACGAGTGGTGCAAGCGAAAATCAAAATATTCGGAAGAAATGGTCATATGTAATGAAACCAATGTAGATTTATCGACAAGTGTTAGATCTACATTTCTGGTTAGCCCAAGTGATATGGAGAAGATCAAGCAATGGATTATTTCTGAATGCAAGAACAAGAATAGATCAAAACCCACTCATTTGTCACCTTCTAATCTAACTTGTGCTTTTGTTTGGGTTTGTTATGCAAAAGCACAAGCAAAAGTAAATGATAACAAATCTTTCGGTGAGGATCCGAGTTATTTCGGATTCAATGCAGGCGCTATAACCCGTTTGGACTATCCGATTCCGGCAACATATTTTGGTAATTGCATAGGCTTTGCACGTTGCATGGCAAATATGAATGAATTATTAGGAGAAGATGGGATCATTTTTGCTGCAAATGTGATTGGAAACAAGGTTAAAGAGCTTGACGAAGCAGTATTAAGAGAGGCAAGGAAATGGGTTTCGGATTATGAGGCATTTACCAGATCGGAGCTCCATGTTATGGTTGCCGGGTCACCAAAGTTGGATATTTATGAGACTGATTTTGGGTGGGGAAGACCTAAGAAAATAGAGGAGATTTCAATAGATAAAATGAGAGCAGTTTCATTTACAGAGAGTAGAAATGTGAAGGGTGGCATTGAAGTAGGCCTGGCTTTATCCAAGGCTAAAATGGATGCTTTTACCTCCATTTTCAATGAAGATCTCAATGTTCTTCATCAGTGAAAGATATATGTGATGTACCTGAATATTCTTTTATCAGAATTCAAACGGATCGTAGCAGCCATCACCATGAATGTAGCTGCTAGCAGCAGGGCAAATATCAACTACCACTACAGCCATTCATTTTCTAATATTCCTGTCTGCCACCTATGCTATGACCCACTAATAAAGCCGTGTTTGTTGAAATATGATATATTTTTTTTAATAATATTTTTCTATCCACGATTTTAGACTTGAAAATTAGGCATCAATGATTGTTTTCTAGTTTTCCAAACACACCCATGGAGCAAGAACAGATTATGGGCCAACATGGGCTACACCATTGTTATGATGCCCAACACTGAACACACACGTATTATATAAGCCCAAGCCCAAATACTCAATGGGCTTGATCGGCTCTTCGGCCCATTATCAAAATAACTAGAAGAGTTTGTGCCATATGTCAGTCAGCAGCATTTATAAATAAAATTAAACAATACTATCGTAATAGATGGGACGATTTGATGTTTTAAATATTTTAATACATACCAAATACGAATTTAGAATCATCTCTTTAATTTCATATCATTATCCATGTGTGTAGTTCATATCACAGCCTTATAATTATTCACTTGATGTTATAATTTATTGTATTATCATTTTCTCATAATTAATTACCCATCACAAAGTCTATATTTTTCGTTTTTAAATAAAAAGATAATCCTCGCTCCTTAAAAAAAAAATTAAAATACAAGTTCAAATAAGGAGAAAATCTTAATATAATTACATAATTAAATCAATTACACACCATTTCCAAATTGTTTGGTACGATTACTCAATAGAAATAGACAAATATATGAAGAGAGTTTTGGTATCAACACATCAAATACAAATATTAAACCATCCACTGACTTTCAATCTTTGACGTAGTAATAGATAGGTAGGTAGGTTAACAGTTAAATGAGAAGGTGAAGCGTGTACCTATCTATATACACGCAACGTTTACTTAAACCACCTAGCCGTTTTCTTAACGGGCAAAACCAAAACTGTTTTGTCTCTCAACGTGGCCAGTTCCTCCCTCCCACCACCAGCTGTCCACGTTCTCACTGGGGTCCACGCGCTTTTCTCGACGCCTATAAATACTCCGTTAGTTTTACTACATCTACATTATGATATCAAGCTCGTTAATCACTCTTAATTAATACATTCGCTGCTGCAACAACAACAACTTTACCTTTTCATTTTCATAGTGTTTTCTTTGTGGTGAAGAAAATGGCAGCATTCAAGGGATTTGCTTTGATTTTTGTGATGGCAATGTTTTCTGCTGTTGTTTTGGGTGTTTCCGCTCAGGAATTGGCAGCACCAGCACCATCGCCCTCTATGGATAAGGGAGCTGCATATTCTGCGGGAGTTTCTGGAGCTGTTATCTGCTCTTCTTTGCTCTTATCTGTGCTTGCTTTCTTCAAGCACTGAATTTGATGCATGGAAGGATGAAGTCTTGCTCTTATTTATACTTTGTTTATGAGGGTTCAGAGAGTTGTTTTTTTTATGGGTTATTGAGTTTGTGGAAACTCTTTGTGTTTACTATTTTTTTATAGTTACATATATATATATATTATGACATATTTGTTATATACAGTGGAATAAAAGAGATCTATTAAATTTTTTATGCAGTTATTTATATTGTTTCCTGATTTATGTTCTTTAATTAGCTTTGATTCGTTGCATGCCATGGATTAAATGTGATCGAGACTTGCCTTCACAAGGGAATATTATTAAATTTTGAAGTAAGAGATTTGTTAGAAGTAATCTGTTGATAATTAATTTAAGACTAAATTAAAGGGCGGTTTTAAAGTTTTAATTTTTCATCTTCTTTCTCTTCCATCCTCTCTGTTTTTTCTGACTCTGCAATTTGGTACTTAACAAGTGTTATCAACTTTTCAATAACTCATAACTCTTTGGTTTTCATTCCATGGACACTTCAATTTTGATGAAATAATTATATAAACATGTTTCTTAATTTCTGATATGATATTCAACTTTCTCACCCAAAACAAAGTAGTTATTAACTTTCAAATCCTCCTAGTATTTGAAGCAGAGTCTCCAGTGAATGGGAGTTGTGGGTACTGTGTTATTCATATTACTGTTTAATCATAACCAGCAAGGGAATTTAGGGTTTTTTTAATTGATGACGTTGTTTATAAGTTATTAACCACAACATAATTTTAAGGATATCTAGATTTTTACCATACCAGAATCCTTCTATGAACTTCTATGCATTCTTTTCGAAGGCATGCAACCAATCTGCTCATCTGTGATCAAAGAATTTACCATTCTAGAAAATAACTTCTTGTTGTAAAAGTAAAAGCAATTTTCCCTTCGGCAAGTAGAACCTGGTCTCCTCTCTATGTTTTAGATGAATAATATTCCAGGGATTGAGAAGTCCCTTTAAATTTTAGTCACTGATATGCGGCAGAAACTTTTTAAAAATAGAATAACTAAAATATTATTTAACAGCTTTAAAGGCTTTTCCAAGTTCCAAACTCTTGAGCTTTCTTTCACATTAGGGTTCTTGGAAGCAAAGCAGTAGCTCAACCAACCATATACCCACATGACAAGCAAACAAACATGACCTTACAAATTCTCTTTTCCTTCCTGGACTTGAGCTTTTCTAACCTGTCAACGTGGCACAGCCTGTCCATTGTTTTTCTTTTAATTAAATAAAACCCTATAAATATTACAAACTCTTACCAGCAGTCTACAGTGCTGCAAACAAACAATTTTCTCATTCAGTCATTGTTTCTTTGATTTTCTTGCAATGGCACAAATGGGAAAATTCAAGGCATTGGCAATCTGTTTAGTTGTGGCAACAATGTTTTCTGCCACGATCTCGAGCGTATCGGCGCAAGATCGTTGTTATAATTTGCTGCAAATCCTCCGGAAAGCTCCCAAGTTATGATTTGCTTATCGTTGTTCTTATCTCTGCTTGCTCTGATCTTGAAGCAGTAATTGGATCACTCATGGCTATGTGTTGTTTATTAGGACATTAGATTGAATTTGGGTTGTTTTAAATTTATGTGTACTCATTTCTCATTGACCATATTTGTGATGAGGCCGTGTAGAGTACGGAGAAAAATAGATGAGCATATTTTCTGGACATGTTTAATTACATACATATTTGTTTCTTTTTTTTTTTCCCTTGCAAATTACTGGCATATTCTCGACCTCTGAATTTGACCAATTATAGCTATAAGCTTGGAAGTATTGGGTACAAAGGAAATTGTTGCAATCTCTTAGAATGGTCTAGAAACTAGCTTTAGGAAGAAATTCTTTAGTCACTTGGGCATATCACAAACAGTTAGCCCTCAAACTTTAACAGCTAGCTTTAGTAATTCTGAGTAAACGGGGAATCTCAATTCTCAAACATTGTTATGCAGTAATGGAAATACCATGTAAACAGAATATAACCAAGCATAAGACATAATTCAAGTACTTAAATGAATTTTGGCTCATAGATTGAAAACTTGTATACAACATTCTACAAGATGAATGATGTTTTCAGAAAATATCCCGTCATTCCTTGCATTTACATCCTATTACATATAACAAATCAAGAGACGCTAAATGTGCAAAAAGGTTTCCAATATCTCACTTTTGGAGGACAGATGCCAAGTGGGTAAGAAACACTGCAACCAACACATCCGTTATTTCAAATTCATTATTCCTGTCGAGGGAAATTTAAATATATTCATGCATCCATCAATCTTTATTTAATTCAAGATCATATAATCTGCAGTTTTTAACACAACCAGCATGCTCAAGCTTTCCTCATTAAGGACCCCTCCGGCAAGCAATCCTGCATTTGGCACCATAGACAAGTTCAACAAACCACCGATACAGAAAATAATTTCAATTCACATATAGCTATAGCTTTTGTTTACCCATGTTCTTTATTATAATGAATGTAATGATCGGGTTATTCCATATGCTTTGTTGGCTTCTATTTTAGGTAAGCAGAAAATATTACAAATTCCAAAAAACACAAGTATGAAATTGCAAGAAACATTTAAACAAGTTTTGGTTCATCAATCCAAACGCATCCTAAAACCAATTTCATTAAAATTGACTCTTTCAATCAGGTCTATTGATTTAAATTAGGTTGATATGATTTCTAGCTAGCTGCTGCGGTGTTGCAGGAAGCAAAAACCATAAAATCTCAGATAACAGCACCTTACCTCACAAATTACTCGAGTACAACACTGGCAATAGAAGAGGACTTCCACATCAATGTTGCAGATATATCTTGAATTTATTAGATATCCTGCATGCATGAAGATGGGGTATCAGCAAGCAAATGACGGATCACTGCAGCACAAGACTTCCCAAAAATGTGACAGCAAATGAGTAGGTTATATAACTGCATATTGTATATTTCTGGATGGACGGTAGTTAATGCCATTGTAGCTACTAAAAATGCCTCAGAGGCCATCACAATTAATGATGCAAGCATTAATAGCTAATTAATAAAGTCAAGAGTCAAGTCCTAGTTTAAAGGAAATATTAATGAGAGTCAATCTTGTTATGTGTAACCCTTAGCAAATGAAGCCTAGAAAAACTAAAGTTGTGGAGACATCCTAGAAAGTATTAAAGACAGTTATAATCAAATACTATAAAAGAAAGCATGATGCAGTGAATAAAAATCAGAGTTTACAGCATAAACAAATCAGTGTTTTCTAATAACTTGCTAAGCTACTGTTTTGAAGGTTTTTCCAGATTTTCTTCCTTAAGAAATCTTGGCTCCAACGGTGTTTGGAGTAAAATTATTTCTAAAATTACGTATACAGTAAACTGTATCAGTTTTCAGTTTACATCAATTAATTAGTTGTTGAAAAAAAAAATTGGAGTCATTTTTTGAAACTTACACTGGAAAGCTCTAGCAGCACTTTTCACCTTATGTGCAGATTACTAAGAAAGTCCGACAGCCTGAAAACAACCTTTATTTAGTCAGAAAGTATATTCAAAAAAGAAGAAAAAAAGAAGTGAAAGAAGATGAACTCATAAACCAGTGTATTTTAATTAATCTATTATAGCAAACCTGATATCTTTAGCTATCACCGTGTCTCCATCTCCAGCCTCGATGTGACGCACAACAACTTCCTCCAAACGGCCATCTCTATATGCATGCTGCAAATATGGGACATTTATAAACATAAACAAAATAATAGCCTAAACTTCACTGATGCATAATAATCAAATATTCAACAGGTTTCATGAAATCATATATAGTTTCCAGGCAGAACAATGTTGGAAAATTATACTACTGTATTCCGTGGGACAGAGAGAACATTGAAACCATAATAAACTAGATTTCATTGTGATAAACAGCATTGCAGGTTAACAAACCAAAAGATTCATCTTTCGCCATCATGCAAAATGTAGTCGAAAGGCCAAAATGGCTACAATCCTAAATGTACAACTCTGAATGGACTGGTGATATCATTGCTAGTTCTAGTAGCTTTAATCTAAATAACTCTCATAATCAATTGAGTCACTTGATTCAAAATCTAGTTGCGTTAATAACAAAGCCATCTCCAAATCCAAAGACACTAACTTTGTTTTCAAAATCAGCATTAAAAATATCAGATTCATCTTTCCCAATTAAGTGCCCGAACACATCAAGAAATGAATCCATATCCACATCATTGGATCAGAGTGGAGGTGGCCTGCGCGGAGGTGGCCTGTGATATTTCTATATGTATGAACCTGGCTTGACCACATGCTGGAACACAACACAATATTGTATCCATTAATGAAGTCATAAAGCCAATGCTCTCTGCTACAAGCTATGAAATAAATCACCAAAAAATAAAAATAAAAAAAGGTGCACACTGCTTGGAACAGAGGAGAGTATTCGGAAGATCCATTTCAACAGAATCTCTAGAACCAGAACCAAATCCAAGTGACTGATAAAACAAAAAGAACCTTTGTGCTCTGCCTATACACTACAGCCATCAATGAATTTCCTTAAAAGAAAAGAAACAGCATCTTACACTGATTACTACAATGACGTGGAGAGAGAGAGATTTGAAATTTTCTACTATCCATATGTTTGGGAGTGTGTCTTCCACAAATGACTCTTTTAAGAGAAAGACCTCAGCAAATTTAAACTCACAACCAATGATTAGCAGCGAACAATCATCATACGAGCGATGACGGAATGGTAGAGGAGTGTAGTTATATTGACACTATCAGAACCAATAGAATCAAGTTGGTTTTGTTATATGGTGTCACTGGAAAGGGAGGTGAAAGTGGTAGTTAAACATAAGCATTAATGTTTTAGTAAAGATGTGGCACAAATGTACGGGTAGAACAAATAAGTAAGAAGAAATTTCCAAGATTTCAACATCTAAGTTCCATGGACCGTGCACCAAAGTTGGGTATACCACACACCCACACATTTTCTTCTGATTGACATAAAAAGTCCATGCCTCACTGTGTGCTAACTCACTGATATGAGTGGTTTAGCCTTATTTTAAAATCCAATGACTACGCCATTAACAACTGTACATTGATGTGATTGATGTACTCGCACTTCCTACAAGCATTCTGAACTACTGTTGCCTTTAATACCCTGTAAATTCTAGGAAATACCAAAATTAACCTTCTACCCCAACATAACTGATGAAGTATGATGAACTTGTTCCATTTCAGTACCATCTCCCATTTCCAGCTCTTTTGGCCCATTCGTGGTAAAATTTACATCTTAGCTACAACCAATTCCTATATGCCAGATTATGGATCAGGGAAAAGATTATGATTAAAGCACCCCAAAGACAACCAGTGGGGAAAACAAACATACACATTCAACATAAAAACAAAAAGGGAAAATCACAGCATAAGGATAATGAAGAACTTCCAAAGTTTTATACCTTCAAGAAGCATATATAACCAGCTTCACACCACCAGGGGGAAAAAAGACAAAATACATGAATAAGTAGCTACAACTGATATTGACAGTTATGTTACCTTGTAGAAACAACTAGTTCCAAATGGACAGTTCCCATTACCAAAGTTAAAGTGCTTGCAATCGATCGACCTGCAAGGAAAAAAATGTCATTTCCAAAACCACAAGAGTATCATAAACACTCATAAACTTTCTTTAATTATCTAAACAGCCAATTAGATACTAAAACCAACTATCAATTTACCCCTATATATAATGACTTGAAAGTATCCTCTCACATATTCTCAAAAAAAAATTGTTTACTCATTTAAAAATGACAACAATTAAATTAAAAAACTAATGACAAGGAATGGGTCAATAGCTACAGAATTACCTGAGTTTTGCCTTGTAGCTATCAATAATTTCCTGTTTTTCTTCTGGTGTGTAATACCAAATGACACTTGGAATGACGAAATATGATAGCTTACGGCAAATTGGGCAAGCCCTTAATGCAGTATTGACATCCATTCCAGAGGTTGGGGAACTACTACGCCAATTCCTGATACAGGATATACAGAATGGATGATCACATTCAGACAGCAAACCAAACTTTCGTTCAGCTGCAGTAGGTTTTGATAACACACGATCTAGGCACACACTGCATTCTATTTCTTGGCTACGTCTTAAAGCCTCCAGGTGCTTTTGGTTTTTCTCACAAGATTTCATATGCTCTTCTCTTTCTTCAGGTCTGAAAGGATGTAAGCAATGTTTCCCACAAGTTGGACACATGTCTCCATGAATATGAGGACAACTTTCCCCACGAGGACAATTACCAGCAGCAGCAAAGGAACAGATAGATCGATCGGCTGGTGTTAGATTCCTAGGCTCCAGCTCCTCAACCTCACCATTATCTAAAGAATCATTGCACACAGACTCCATATTCCATGCTGATTTGTTGGGAGAAATATCAGGTATACTCAAAGAAGATAGCTCTGAAAGGACACCTGGAACCATAGTTACTCCACTTGATGCAGCTGCTGAAGGATGAGAAATTGTTGAGGAAGATGAAGCAGAAGACTCAGATCGAGAAGGTTTGACATGTTCATATCTGCACCGACTACCATAAGAGCAGACTCCTTTCTGATAGTAAGTGCATATCTAAGATAATAAACCAGTAAGATGCGATTATGAGATGAACAAAAGAATCAATTATGGGATGAACAAAATGATCAAATTTAATAAATATTACAGACTAGAAGACAAAAGCATTAGAACTTGAGATTTATACATTATTTGTTGGATCCTTCCAATCATGTGAAAACTCACAATGGTCGCCTTTCAGGCATGCTCCATGAGCAAAAAACTTGCAGAGGATCCTGAAAGAACCAGAAAAGATTATTACAACAATAACGGCACTAAACCAAGAATAAACGAGACAAAATAGGCTGGAAACCCAACGCAATGAGATCATTGTTGATAAACCCACATCGCAAAGCCATCATTATTGAAAATGTAATTTCATTTCTCAAATAAAACTACATACTACATAAATCAATAATAGCTCATAAATTTTTTCTTCAGGGAAAAAAAAAAAAAAAAACTTACAATGTAACCCATGACTTCATTTTTTCCACATCCTAATCAAATAAATGGCCAACTGAACCACTTTACACATAAAGAATGAACTATAAAAATATATTTCAGAATAACATTCAAAATGATCAAATATCACTATGCTCGTCAAAGGAATGTTTCTCTAAGTCCTATTTGCTTCACAGTAGTGCCTGTAGATCACCAAATGATAAAAGAACACAGCACCAACAAACTTAAGATGACTACAACATATCTACTGAAGGACCAAATCAACTATAAAAGAATGAAAAATTTTATAAAAATAAATCAGAGGATAAGTTAGTGATCCAATCTCATCCACAAATCCTTTAATATCTACCAAAATTTATGCTGTAATGACTTGAAAAAACAAAAAACCAACACAGTTTTGCATCAATACAATAATAAAAACCAGTTTAAACAGCCAAAATATCATTACATGCATCGTTTTCCTTCGAAATTCCTTTATTATCCCAACAACCAAGCATAATTTTCCCAAAAGAAAATGTTATACCTACTTCTTTACTGTTGCCCAGATTGAGAGACAAAAAGAAGAAACAAAATAATCTTTTGCTGGATACACTTAACATCAACATAATCTTTACTCATCATTCTTCAATTCATCATCATGATCATAGTCAAACCAGTGAAATTAAAAGAAAAAATGAGAAGCAGAACCATAATTGCAAAATTGAAACAAATGAAAAATTAAAGAAACCGTAAAAGACTTTGAAGATCACCTCTTAGACATGGCGGTTCTCGTCTTTGTTGTTGACAGCAATGAAATAATTAAATAGTACACGAAACGAACCCTTTTATTTAGTTTTTCAGAATCAATTGAAACCCTAGAAATTTTTTGAACATTAATTGGTTGATTGATTGTTGTTTCAATCCATTGGAAAGCTAAAAGAGGAGGAGAGAGAAATCAAAGCGACAATGAAGGAGGCACGTGAAATTCAATTATCGATTCGTGTTAGATAGAAGCAAGACTCCCCCGCCTCCTCCTATCTCTAGGGTTTTTGGCGGTCTATACGTTTTTGGTATTTAAAATACATTAATGCCCCCTCTTCCCTCTATGTAGCGCAAATTTGCCAAAATTCATGGTGTTAAATGATAAATTCCAAATAAATATGGAAATTTAATTAAAACATCTTCCACAAATTTTGAACAACTAACCCCTAACACTATACATTTGCTTAATTTAATTTATCTATTACAATTATATAATAGTATGAATGCGATCGTGACGTGGCAGGTCTTTGTTGGTCCAACAGCATAACATATAAGCATGTCTCTCCACATTATTGGATAAGGAAAATCTTCTTTATCATATAGTAAAAAATATCTAAGTAATCAATCAAGAACAACCACAACATCCATTAAGCGGATTCCATGGCCACCATATTCTCACCGTCGCCCATCATCTCCTCCTCCGCCGTCAGCAGCACCACCAAAACCCCACCAAAATCAATGAACCCACCACTCTTCACAACCAACAAATCACCTCTCACTTCTCTCCTAACCGCCACATTGGCAACTTCCACTCTCTTAACAGCTTCGCCTTCCTTGGCAGACACTGCACAAACTTACAACCTTTACTACGGAACAGCAGCCAGCGCTGCGAACTACGGCGGATACGGCGGTAACTCCGAGAAGAAATCCTCGGCTGAGTACGTTTACGATGTCCCGGATGGCTGGAAAGAACGTCTGGTTTCGAAGGTGGAGAAAGGAACAAATGGGACAGACAGTGAGTTTTACAACCCCAAGAAAAGAACTGAGAAAGAATACCTAACATTCTTGGCGGGGTTCCGGCAGCTGGCGCCAAAGGATGCCGTTTTGAACAATCTTGCTTTGAGTGATGTGAGTTTGCAGGATTTGTTAGCAAGTGCCGATAAGGTAGTGTCAGAGGAAAAAAAGGATGAGAATGGACAAGTTTATTATGTGTACGAGATTGATGGTGTTGGGGCTCATAGTTTGATCAGCGTGACTTGCGCGAAGAATAAGCTTTATGCGCATTTTGTTAATGCGCCGACGCTGGAATGGAATCGGGATGAACAGAGATTGAGGCATATTCATGAATCGTTTAAGACCGTTGGGTAAGAGGATTGATGTGATTTCGACCGAGATGAACGCTCTGTTTGCGTTCTGTATTGAGTAGTTTGATCTTCAACTATACATTTGAAGGAAGATTTTGCTGTAACTAAATGTTTGTCATCATTTATGATAAGCAATCAGGGCATGATTTTCTGTAAAATTATTTACCCTGTTACTCACAAGATTCAGTTTTTGATTGCATAGTCTGATTGATGCATTTTCAGGAAATGAATTATTTTAGATGAGTATGCTGAAAAGAGTTATTTTTGCAGCAGTAATATGATAGTAAATTGCTACTGCTGCGTTGCTTCTTGTTACAGGAGAGTATCAAAACTTGTTTAACAGTGTAAAAATATAGGCATAACAACTCAGTTAGACAACAATTTAGGTTGAGAATCTGTGAATTGGTTTGAAAAGCAACCAAATGATCTACCAAAATTCAAGAGGCTAGTGCCTGTTTATCTCGATCAATTGATATAGAAATGAATTCAGAGTAAATTTTGGGCAGACCTTCTTGAGTCATTCAGAATTTGGTAGAGACCAAACTGTTACATCCATGAAGAATTGATATTACAGCGAATTAGCATTTTAGGTAACAAAATGGGATATCTGAATCTATGAGATCCACTGACCAAATAGATTCTGAAACTTATTGAGCCACCCCGTGAACTTCAACTCAGAATCTCTGATACAAACATGGATAAGTGTTATCCTTAACTGGCATTTATAGATATTATGAGATGAAATCCTTGAATCCAGCTTGCAACTACTGAAATTGATCTTCAAAGAGTAATATTATAAGTGGTTGTGGCTGAGATAAACATCTACATAACAAACCAGATCACGCCAGAGTTGCTCTTATAACTGCTACAGCTTGATTTAAACCTGAACTGAAGCAAGGAACTTTCATGGCTCGGCTTTGATGAAGTTCATGCAAATAAATGATGAAAAAAGCTGCCGGCTGATGCTGGTGAATTCTGTCCAAGTTCATAATTAGAAAACTCGGACCACTTTTTCAGCAGCCCAACCAATCCATAAAAATTCTAGCTTGTTTCAGAACAAAATTCTCTCCATACATGGCATTAATTTCTACGTCAAAAAGAAATGCACAACAGAACATAAGATGCTATCAACCAAACAAGTCATTGCTTCTGATTCTACTAAATTTACGATCTGATTTCTACATTCGAACCAATTCTGACTAGTACAAAGTGAGTCCATCATCATAACAAACATGCCACCCTCGTCGACAAGGCGGCGCATTTTCATCATACTCAGCACAGCAGCTCCATCTTTTCTTCCAGTTATCCCTTCCAGTATTCGGCCGATCATCTTTTTCATTCCACTTATACACTATTACTCCAGAACGATCACTCCATTCTCCATCAATCCCTTGGTGCGGTGGAGCCAGTGCAAACAATCCTTTCTCTCCTGCAATTAACCATAACAAAACACCCACTTTTGAAACAGCTCAATTAGTATATGAAAAAGAATCTCAATTTTCATACCAGTTGTGTGGCCGTGGAAGGAGCAAGCAGTTGGGGAATTATCTTTGTCAAGATAAATAGCGTTACACCTCAAGCATCGCTTCTTCGTTTGAATTTCACCTTTAGTGATTTTACAACACTTGATTTTCACAACATTTGATTGTTCGCAGAGAAAAACATTGGAGTAATTGTACGCCAAAGCCATGGAAATTGATGATGAAACAAAGAAACTTCCCTTATTTCTGATGCAGAGGAAGGAAGCGAGTCCACGTGGATCGTCAGGATAGGCTATCAAGAAAGAGATTTGATGGGCCAAGCTATTTGGGCCCATTTCACTAGAAGGCCCAAATCCGGAATATTCGCAATTTTTCATTTTATTTTAATGTATACAGGTACGGACTCGAACTTACGCTCATCATTTTGGCTCAGATTTAACTTCTTGCCTTTTCTCACTCTTGGCGGAATAATCCAGAAATGGCACCGATTTCTTCAACTTGTAAGCTCTGTCTCTTTCTCTTTGTTTATATTTGTGCAAGGTTTTCGATTGACAAGTTTTTCTTTTGTTGTATGCTTAATTATTTATTGATTTATTTATTTTTAATATTGAACTTCAATTATGTAATTAACTACAGCTAACGTAGTTTAATTACGCTCCTGTGTTTGGTTGTTGAGAAGACTCGTGAAAATGAGGAGAAAACTATAAAATTCTAGATCTATGACTCTACGTTGCATTATTAAGAATAACGGAGAATTTAATCTAATGTGCTTGGTTTTGTTCTCAGGAGAGTGATTGACGATTGAGTATTTTGATTCTATGAGACGGTCATGAGGTGAAAATGAGAAGACAATGTAGGATTTGGTGGCCGAAACACCTCTCATCGACTGAGCCATCTTCATCTTACTCTTTCTTGTTTGGTTGGTTTGTGTCCTGCGCATCGGCTTCACTCGACATCATCGTGGCATTTGCTTGTGATGAGGTCTCGCTTTGCCGTTGCCAATCTAGTCTTAAGGTATAAATAGTTATTATCTTTTTGAAGAAGAAGAGAAGTTTGTAAAGAACGTGTTAGTTGTTGAAACATAGAACACTTAGTCAGATTGCATTTATTTGTTTTACCGCATACTTGGTATTGTAACTGATATATTATGAATGATTGATTAGAGTATGCGTTCACTTAGAAACTAGCAAAATTTGTATGTTCTATACTCAATTGGATACATGTTATGAATCTTTTTATATTGTCTTATATTCCTTCATTGTACTTTAATACAGTTTTCTTAGAAACATGCAATAGAATTTGGAGTGATGTTTTGATGAGTTTTGATTACACTACCTTGTGACAGAGGTTGCTCTGAGTCTTGTGTGTTTTAAAGACTTTGTTAAATTTATGTTGTATATATGCTAGCATTTTAAGTGGTTATGTGAATTGGGTTTTCTTTTTAAACTATATCTCATGGTGTACACTGTTTCTTGTTGTCAGGACATCCTCTGTGACACAAATGGCAGCATGTCTATAATTTTGCAGGATAAATCAATGTTTTCTTTGGTTGGTCAGTATGTCGCGTATACCAGCAGTAAAGATCAGTTGTTTAGTGTTGGAGTGGGAGACAATGATCAAAGAAATTTCTCCACTGATGGTACTGCTTGTGCACTGTACAGTAAGGGTAAGCTTAGAAAGAAAAATAAACGATGCTGCTGTGGGTGTCACAAACTTGATGACTTATTAGAGAGACATAGGCGAGCTGCTATTGAAAGCAATCACTGGGTCCAGATGGTATATGATCCTAGTGAGATTCATGGTAGAAATATTCACTGTATTCCTAAATTGCATCACATACACTGGAACGGACAAGTATTGTCTCAATGTGATGTACACGTATGTAAGTCATGATTACTTTACTGTATGGTATATGTTTAAGTTGTATTTTTCTCTGGTCATAATTCTCCTTTTTGTTTGGGAAAATTCAGGTAATACTTTACGAAACTCCCAGATATGGTTCACACCATTTCTCCTTGAGTTTTTGGAATTCTCCTGAAAAAGCAAAAACTCTTCTCAAGAAACCCAAGTGGATTGATGAACTTCACCAGAAACAAGCTCTTGATGACTTGGTAAAGTAGCTTGCAAGATTCTTCTCTGTGTTATGCCATTTTTTATAATCTTCTTTTAACTCTGAATTTGCATTCTTGATTTTCTAAATTCAGGATGCAGTCATTCTGGCAATGAACAGTGCCACTTCTTCCAAAATTGTCTTTGAGAGATATGTGGGCTCCAAGAGATCTTGTGCTAAGTTTTCTATCATTTGCATGTATGATCTTCTACACTTCAGTGCTTACTCTAGCCTTACCTTCATCTACAGTGTCTAATTGCATGTGTTGTGGCTTTTAGGTTCATTGCCTTGGGGTGGCAATTATTGGCTGTGTCTATGGCTTCGTTGTCCACTATATTCTACATTTTCCTTCAGTTTCTCCATAGCCTTTTGAGTTTTGGATCACAAACGTGGATATACATTACATCAGCAAGGATATTCAACACTGCCTGGATAAATATCCAAATCCATTGTGGTCAGATCTTGTATTGGCCAATCCTTCTTCAGGACAATGATCTCAGGTGACAAGAGGCTTTGCCTAACATATTTAGGGATTCTTTGATTGACTAGGTCTTACTTTGTGGTGAAAATTGAAATTATTCATGTGCTTATTAACTTAAAATAATTCACCATTCTCTCCTATACGAAAGGAGTTTGATTTCTTACCAAAAGAAAAAAGAATTAAAATTTTGATTTTTCGCTTCTTGGCTGTCTAGAAACTTGAAATTAAAAATTTACCACTTTCTGTTCTGTTTAACATCTTTGAAAAGCTCATGGATAACCAGTTGAATTGTTAGACTATTTGGCCCAATCCAGATTGAGTTGAAACTATGGTCTTAATTGTATTGCATTTGATCTTTTGTTGTCTTCATTTTCTGGATCAGACCCATATTATTTCTTGTATGATAATTTCAAATATTTTGTTTTGTAAGGTCTCAGTCAGGCGTGGAATATGCTGAGGAAGCTGCATTACATAAGCATTCCATGTGGTCAAGCTTAGTTGTTGATGTTCTTTTGGGAAACTTGATTGGTTTCTCACTGTTGTTTCATGCGGAATCAGCCTGCTCATGGATTTTAAACCTTGCCAATGACACTACAAATGAGCTATTGCGTTCGGGTTGTGTATGGTTGATGGGAGTGCCGGCAGGTTTCAAGTTGAATACCGAATTGGCTGGAGTTCTTGGCATGATTTCCCTTAATGCTATCCAAATATGGTCTACCCTCTGGTTCTTCGTGGAGCCCCTTTTTATTTATTTGCTGAAAGGACTTGCTATATTAGGAATTCTTTTTGGGATGACAGTACCTGCTGCCTTTGTCAGAGACTTGATTGTGCTAGTGACCCTCCATGTGTCAACTCTGCATTGGATGATCTCGCTTTTGTATTCTCAGCAGATGCAAGCATTAGCAGCATTGTGGCGTTTGTTCAGGTAAACCTTAACCAAACCATTTTTCTGATTAAAATCCTTAAGAATCTCATTGGCAATTACAAATGAAACTTTGTATTATGTTTGTAAGAGGTAGGCTGGTGACTGGCTTATAAGTTAGTTTTAATGATTCAGTCAATATGAAAATATAGATGAAATAGATCATATTTGGGCACCTGACTGGGTCCACTATTCTTTGGAAGAGATAACTTGAAGGCATATATAAGTAATTTATTTTTGCTTGTTTGCTAGATAGCCAGGAAAATGTCTAAATAATTGTGTGATATATCAGCGATTTCATTGTTTCTTTGTTTCAAGGTGTTCACATAGTTGCTGAATTGTTGGCAGGGGCCGTAAGTGGAATCCTCTTCGACAAAGACTAGATAGCTATGACTACACTGTGAAGCAACATACCGTTGGATCTCTTTTGTTTACGCCACTTCTTCTTCTGTTGCCAACTACTTCTGTTTTCTATATTTTCTTCACCATGATGAACTCAAGCATCAGCCTTATTTGCATACTGATTGAAGTCACTATATCTGTCATCCATGCCACACCTTACATTAATATCATTCTATGGTTGTTGAGACAAAGAAGATTTCCTGCTGGGATATGGTTTGAAATTGTATCTTATCATAGTAATAGCATTAATTCTCCAGAGATTGTTAGCCTTGATAAAATCAGTTCACCATCAAAGAATTCACGGCACCAAGAAAATATAAGTGGAAGCTCTAATGTTCTGGTTTCAATTCTGCACAGCAACTTTCTGACTATAGGTGAGGCCTTGAGCTAATAATTTATGCAGCTCTTTCTTTAGCAAGTGTTTCTATCATGGTGGTTCTTTAGAAAATCCCTGATGTCAACTTTGGCTTAATTTTGGCAGTAAGCCCTTAAATTCTATACCCCTCTTGATTCTGTTTGCTTAATCTGTTGTATAAGTTTCAAATATTATGGTTGATGTGTTAATCTAGTAACTTCTCTTTATATTACATGCTAGCAATGCTAGGTATCCTTGAAAACATTGATAAGAGTCTTAGGAAACAAATTATATGAATGAGGATGTGGTGGTTGATAAAGTGAAACGTCATATATCTGATATCTTCCAGTGACACGCTATAACTTCTAGAAATGCTGATTATTTTTGTTGCCTAGAGGAAGAATAAAAGAAGGATTAGATGTTCATGGTTTTCACTTATTGGTGTTTATTTTATGTCATCTTGAGTTTGTGCTAAACTTGAATAGGAAAATATCGTGCAGGACAAATAGTCATGCCTCACTACAGAAAGGTTTTTACTGAGGTTTCAAGATCATTTTTTGCTAGATCAGCTTATGGAGTTCTTACCGGGAAAAGGTGAGTTAACGTCCTTCTTATTTGTGTGTGTGTTCTGGTGTGGAAATTTTAATTTAAATCTCTTTTCTCATATTTTTTGGCCTTTTACTCAGAATTGCTTCTACATTGGGGACTAAACTTCCTTCAACAATGCCTTGGATGTTCATCCCATACAAGGAGTATTGGTGTCTTTGTCGTAATTCAATACTTGCATGCATGCCTGAACGGGATGGTCATGTATGTCGATGATATAATGCATTGATTGACCTAACTTTGGGTTTCTTATTCATGAGATTGAGAATTTGTAGGGTTCCAGGCATTTAATATTTTAACAGTATGGTTTTTTTTCTCAAGGCTGATTGCGCATTTTGTAGGGAATGTCAGTGTAATAGATAGGATGTGTGCATAGTATAACTATCTTGTGTCTTTTTTTTTTTTTTTGATCTAGGTTTTGGCACACCATCTTTTACCATGATCAGAGTTTAGCTTTGGATAATCTGTTCCGGCTGATTAATGTTTTGTCTACCGTTAAAAATGGATTAATGTTTTTGAAATTAGGCAAGGGTTTTCGAAAGACTGCCTAAAGTAGCTTCTTGTAAAAGTGTTATTGTTTTTCTCTTGAATGAAACGAACTTGGAAGGATTATATTTGGATCAATTTTCTTCTTAGGGCAAGTCCTCTTTAGTTTTAGGGTATTAGATTGTTAAGTCTGCAGGATTTGCAGATGTTGTGTTGTGTTATGGGATAAAATGCTAAGCAGAAAATACAACAGTTTCATACATACTTATATGATATATTTGTGGCTTTTATTTAAAAAAAAAAAATACCATATCTTACATCTCCACGGTTATATACAGTGGGTATATACGTATCATAAGAAAATGCTCCATTAATTGTAACTTAAAGATTTAAAGAATAATCAAAATAAGTCAGCATTTTAATCATGTTAATTTTAAAACTTACCGTCATTACCAGACTGAAAATTTTGATTAATTGGAGTTGTGACTCAATCTTGTATTTCTGTGTTCCTTCTCCTCTGTCTCTACTATTATTTCTTTCTCATATTCGAAGTGAAGAAATAAGAAAATAAACCATTGTGAGAGTTTTCTTCACTCTGTTTTTTTAAAATCTCAATGAAAGACGGATATTTTCTTCAATTAACAATCAAATCTTCTAACTTTTGATTTTAAACAATTAAAAATATATATAAGAACAATAATCTTGAATCTTTAATCCTTGTGGGTCCTCAACCAAGTAATGGGTAGGTAAGACTAAATTTATTTTATTTGTTAGGAATCAATTAACAATCAATCTTCTCGTTCTTTCTTTCTTTTTTCGTGGGTTTTTAGCCATGTAGTGGGTAAGATTGAAACGTATGGAAACTGAAATGCTACATTTTTCAAATTATCAAGGCACAATTCATTTGAAATCTTTTTTTTTTTTTTATCGCCACAAGCAAAAGCTCTTTTTCAAAAAGCAGAATTACTTCAAGTTATTGGACTTACTTGCCCAAAAACACACTCCTTAATTCAACTTCGTACTTCACAACCTTCATCCTTGAATGTACTCGAATTTACACAACGAGGGAAATAAATATTGAGTGCAGAAGATGCACAAGAAAGAAAAATTGGTCACAACCAAAGGTTAAATAGCCAAACCAAAGAGCACCGGAAAGATATCTCTATCACATCGAGGAATCACCATCGTGTTCAATTTCTGAAGCTGGTTCATCATCTTCTTCAAAACATTGAATAGCCAAAGCTGCATGGCCATCGCCAAATGCTTTAATGTGATCTTTTAAAGATCTCTTGTGCTTAAAATCAGACCCACAAACACAATACCAAAATTTCCCACAATTTTTCTCATGGGTTCTCCAATCACCTTTTACTGCAAACGGCTTACCACATTTTCTACACATGAAAGGTTTAGTTCCATGCTTTCTTTTGTAATGTGTTTGGAGAGTGCGAAAATCTTTGAGTGGTTTTGCTCTCGGATGATCAATGTTGTGTTTGCAACCTTGTGCACAGCAGTAGCAAGGAAGTCTTAACATTGCTGTTGGTTGGGTTCCTCTTAAAGAGTCTGGTCCTTTTCTGTACTGAGATCCATGTCCCCACAAATGCATCTGCAGAAAGGAAAAAAAATGATAAGAGAGAGAGAGAGAGAGAGAGAGAGAGAGAGAGAGAGAGAGCAAAATAAGGAAGCACACATGATTTATCCAGAATATTCCTATATACAGTCAAGAATAAAACAGTAGCTACAAGAGAGAGCAACAAATTTTGTTACAGAATTTAGCAACCCCACAGTGTTGGTTGGGGAAGGTGAAGTGTGAGAAAGAGTTGTGTATGTTGCCAAGAATATTGAAAACAAAAAATAAACATTTGGCAGAGAAACAAAACAATAAAATCCAAAGACCATAAATTGAACAAACCCACTTATAAAAAGTGGTGTAAAATTCACAAATAAAATCCAGAAACATATTTGTGTACAGTACATGCGAGTATGAGTATAATTGTTTGACGACTATTCATCTGATTAAGGGGAAGAAAAATCTATTGTGAACTAGTAAATTTGCTGCTGAAAACAATTATAATGTGCCTGAAGAACATGACATTTTCTACAGTGTGTGAGGAAAATATAGGCATATTTCATCTTCTTTAAAGTGAAATAGGGTTTCTATTCGAATCTCGAATATGAAGCAACTGGTTTTGCCCTAATTTTTTGTGGCTTTTTACAGGCTGGTTTGTCAGAATGGGATTGCCCGTTATTTATTCAAATGACTGTGAATCCAGGGTTTTCTTTTAAAAGACTTGAGTAATTGGGGTTTGTGATTTAACTGTGTAACAAGTTTTTTGCAGACAAGATGTGCGCAGTACTGGTTCTTCATGATATTCATCTGAATCCTGGAAGCACTTAAAATTTTATCAGTCTTTTCTTTCTTTAACACATTGAAAATGGGCAAGCAGAGTGTTCAAAGTAACTAAAGCACGACGAACATTTTTCATGGATGGTTAAATCACAAAAGCAGCTGGATTTAACCGGGTTTCAGTTGGACTACCAGATAGTCGTGTTCATGACACAAATCTCAAACCAGGAAACATGCAAAAGTTGAAACAAGATTAAAAGATGAAGCACAAAATCCAGATAAGAAAGCATGGAAACTGCAAAGAGAGGGGGGGAAATGAGGAATACCTGCAAGTTATTGTATCGGTTAAAGCTGTTGGAGCAAACAGGACATGAAAACTGTGTAGGACCAAAGAGAATCTGTGAAGGGGTAGGAATCCAGTACTGACCCTTGTTTAATCTGTCCAAAGAATACCCAGAAGCCAAATTTACTACTCCTTCCTTATCTGCTTTCACATCTACAGATGGGGAAATCCTTGAACTCAAATCAGAACTAGGGTTTGGAGGCCCTATGTGTAGGGCAACAGTTACAGTTTCATGATCAGCTTCAGCTGTACTGGTCGAAAAGATCAGGCTCTCATCTTTTTTAGTGTTTAGTATCTTGTCTTCTTCAGTGGAACTACTTGAGATTTCATGCTGATATTCTTCTTGTTGTCTTCTAGGGCTTAAGCAGTTGATTAATGGAAGAGCTTCTTTCAGAGGAGGTGAAGAAGGAGGAGGAGGAGGAGGAGGAGGAGGAGGAGGAAAACTTTGATTATGAAAGGTTAACAAGTTGTTGGTAGTGATGTTCCTTGTGTAAGTATGAGGAGAATAAGAAGAGAAATGAGAATAGTACTGAGGTTGGAGAGGCTTGAACTTGACCCAACCAGTGAAGAGATTCGAGTAAGGATCTGTCATAGTGAAATCTGAGAAAGGAAGAAAAGGAAACCTAGACCTAGAAAAATGGTTTTTGCTGTGGCTTGCCTAACACTGTGATAATATTTATACACAAGTTTATAGGTGGAGAGAGCGAAAGAAAAAGAAAAAAGAGGTGGGTATTACGAGGGTGTTGAAAGCATAGGTTAAAATATTTTTAAAAGGAAAAGAACCATGTTAGTGCGGTAAAATAAGAAGAGTGCTGAAAGTCAAGAAATTACCCCTGCAAACAAGGAAAATAAATTAAATATAGCTGAGAAGATCATAGAGGAAGAAAGTAAAAGCACAAGGAGAAAGTCAGAGATTAGACTTGCAGCGCTGTGTTGTCTCGCCAGAGATTGTGGCACTTTCACCACATAGAGAAGTGAGAGAGAAAGAAATTAAGAGATCAGATCACAGGGGAGAAGGAAACATCTGTTGTTTTTATTTTTCTTGATTTCTTTAATTATTTTCTTTTCTTAAAGCAACAAGTAGAATTTCAGGGGGTGAACCCATCCGGCGTTTGCTTTGGCGCGAGTGTTCAATGTTCCATATTCATGCACATCCCTGCATCTGCATATACTGTTTCTTCCACCACTCCATTTTCTTGCCTTGCTTCAGTCAACAAATTAACTCATCAAACCCATTTTGGTTTAGGGCTTGGGTTTTGGTGATCACTAAATTAACATCAGTGACAGTGACTAGGTTTAATTTTATACATGAGTAAGAGTAATTCATCATACATGCAAACAAGGCTGAGAAATATGTCCAAAATACTACACAAACCTGACAATCTCATTCACTTAACTCATTCATTAAATTAATCACCTGGCAGCTGTAGTTAGACAACTACATTCATCTTGTCTTTAGTCTCTTTCTTTGAGTGAATTTTGTGCGTACCACCCCGTGAATTGGAATTCTTTATCCAAAATAAAGGAGAAGGTTCCAGTATTAACACGAAATCGACACGTGGAACAGAAATTAAACACAGAAATGAAGAACAAGGCCAGGTGGTTTTCTTTGTGTCGGCATGGGATCAAAACTTTTTTTCCGCGTGAAGCCAAAATTGAATCCTGAAAACGAAATGCAAATGCAATGGTTTTGGCTAGTTTGCAATGGAACCGGCAAGGGCAGTGATGGACAAAAGTTACATGAAAAAGTATTTCAAAACTTAAATATATATATATATATATATATATATAGGAAATTACATTTTCCTGCAACACTTTGTATTAACAATTTACAGTAGCAACTAGATTCTTCTAAGTCGTGGCACATTTTGAGAGCTATAGAGAGAGGAAAAAAAGGGGACCCTGTTGAATAAGGAGCAGAAGAAGTTTGAATTTTAATTATAGAGGCAAAGGGAATGGGACAGAGTTAGCCACAGACAAATTGAATTATTAATGTCTTCTCTGTGACTATAATACGAGAAGAAAAATTATTGCATCTTCAATGTACTTCTTGACTCAGCTTTTTTCTGGAGATTGCAAGTTATTGTATTGTGTAGTCTCAGTCACAAGTTAAATTTTCAGCAGCATCTCCTTTGAATTTATACAATAATGTTGTGTTATTTCTGTAGTGCCTTTTGTTGATTATATGTCCTAGATCCAACAACAATAAATACGCAAACATTATTACATTGAGTAAAAAAATTAATAATTTATTTATAATTTTTGTTTATGTTATTACTTATATATAAAGTCCTTAATGATAATTAGAGGAATTAACATAAATTTAATTTATTAGATTTTGTTATTCTTAAATATTCTCAATCGTAGGATTATTTACTTTAAGACATTGATAAATTTATATTAGATCGACATATATTAATGTTGTGTCTACTTACTTTGAGAAAGAAGGTAGCTGATATTATAAATTACTAGTAAAAATATTCACTTAATCTAACATATGAATACTTGTTAGAAAATAAGTTCATCGAACTGACTCACTTGAGAACCTATATGGAGTGTTATCCATGTGTCTATGTGATTTCTTTAAATTATGATGGTATGACTGATTCTTAGAATTGATGTCTTTATAGTATTTTATTTGTAGATCATATATGTTTTAGTATTATACTTCCATTGTCCATAGCGATATTGCGCATAGGGTAATGATTAGACAATATTAAAAGCACGCGAAGATCGTAAAAAATCAATAAAAGATTCGTTGTTCTAGATAACATAACGTCGATATCCTAAGAGGTGCTATTTTGACATAAGTGATAATATAAGGCCACCATGAGCATAATGAGTTCTAAAATGAGTTTTAGAAATTTTAAAATTATATTATCAGTTATAAACAAAAGTTTCAATAACCAATGGTTTTCCATATTTTAGAATCTTTAGTGAGATATGTATGAGGCAAAATGATTGTATCATACAGTAATCGTATACAGAATATATTTTTACTAAATTTAGTATTCTTTATAAATTATGGGTCATGATGCATTATTAGATGTCACTCTTAATCTATGAAAATTAGTTTATTAATTAATGAGTTAATTAAGAATAAATTTATTAGATTAATTTATCTAATATTAAAACAATATATAACTAATCTTCATTGTTAACATAAAAAAAAGAATTTAATGGGTCACATACTAAAAGATATTGAAGAATTAATGTTAAATTATGTAGATAAATGATTAAGGACTTAATTGTTAAATTCATAATCTTTAAAGGTTTATTTAATAGTTTTAAAAATTATTGAGATTAAATTATAATTATATAAAATATTTGTATTTAATTATAATTATTTAATTATAGGTTTCTTAATTTAATTATGATAATAATATTTAATTATTTAGATTAATTAAATGGTATTTAATTTAAAAATATATTACTGAATCTATTTAGTAATTTTCTACTTAAATTATGATATGAAAAATTAAAATATAAAACATATATAAACTCCAATTTTTTTGCCTAAAAAATATACGTGAATGAGTAAGGAATAAGATAGAGTTGAAAAAAATTGTCTTGGCTAAAAATTATCAAAGAATTAAAACTTTAATTTATCTCTTTTTAAGAGTTAGTAATTAAGAAAAAACACTCTACATAATCAAGATTTAGAAAAATTTTAACACCATAATTCTCTACATTGTGTAAATTACTATTAAATGTCACATATTTGGGTGGTTAATTTAGAAAAAAGTGTTCTCGTAATTTCTGTATTTAGGCCATAACTTTTAATTTTAATATTTGATTAACATAATTCAAAAGGCTCTGGAGAGAAAACTCAAAATTTTGTAACTTTGTATTTCACAAAAAAATTTAGATTGAGACATTTTGATGGTCAAAATGATATTGAAAATTATAAATTTATAAAAATTTGAGAAAGTGTTATTTAACCTTATTGATGGTAAAGATTTAAGGTAAAATCTTAATTTATTTATTTTATCTTTAATTGATTTTATAAAATATTATAAATAATATGATATTGATATGAGAATTAATAAATATTTAATTAATATGATTAATTAAAATAATTTTAAATTTTCATTATATGCTTAATTAGCACCACCTTTTTCACTAGTTGCCAATTAGGTTTAAGGGATATATCAATTTTCAAAATCTCAAATTTGAAGACCTTAAAATTGAGGTCAAATTTTACAATGTCCGAATGTCGGCACCTAATAAATTTTACTCAAAACATATGATAAAGTTGTTGTCGCGATTATAAGCTTAGCAAAATTATATTCAATGATATACCCATATGATAATGTGTTATTTCTTTTTTTTTTTCAGTAAAAATATATCTACTATCTCTTTTGTGTTATTATGTTTTTATCAAGAAATTAAATTGAACAAATGTAAAGACTTTGCAAAAGTACAAAGCTTTATTTACATTTGTATTAAAGTTAGCTTAGATTTTAAAAATTGATAGAAAAAATGAACAAAATTTAAATCTATGTACTAATAGAAACTCAAAGATGACTTTGGGATATATAATATAAGCGACTGATTGATTCTCAAATTTTAATTTAAAATTAGTTGAAGATTAAATTAGATAGAGATCACATTTTAAAAACTCTTGTAGTTTAAAAACACAAAAACTCAAGAAAATTCAGGCCACCCGTATAAACCCATATAAAATTATTGCAGTGGAAACAAGTTTTTAGTTTTGCTCATACCGTAATTACTACTCGTCCTGGATGAAGACCAATGTGGTGCTTTGCTGACCATTAAACATATTGAAGAAGCACACACCCTCGTTTCTCGTTTCTCGTTTCTCGTTTCAATGAAACAATTAAATTGGGTCAAAGCAAACTACTTCTTGCAATAAACAAAGCAAAACTCAGGAGGGAATTGAAACCTAGTTACTACCGAAAGGAATTATGAAAACAACAATTCATCATACACTCAAATCAATGGTTTCATGTTTACTGCATGCAGAGAACTTGGGTAAGGTACGATTAAGTGATTGAAAATATTTTATGATATTTGTTTTATTCTCATTATTGCACATAATTTTTACCATACAGTGTAAGAGGAATTGATGAGGAATCCATTAAAGGACACATAATCTTTGCTATTTCCATTTCGTTTGTTATTTGTGGTTATCTAGGAAGAGTATTCCAATGAAGAGTGTTTATTTTGACCGCAGTCCATGCACATAATTAATTTAATGTTTCCAAGACTGCACGAGTGAGTGTTTGGGGAATTGAGGTTGGGGCTTTTGAGTCTCCATGTCCATGTCCAAGACCTGGTAATTCCCGAACAAATCTTGCCTCCCAAATTGGAACTCCCATAAATGCTAAAATCAAATAACTGTTGTTGGCCTTTACCTCTTTTAACGATTAGACCAAGAGTTGTTTCGATGCTTGTATCTTAAACTCAACTTTGCCCTCCAAAAGAAGTGTACTCACCAGTTTTATCTTAAAGACAATGATATGGAAGGTGACATGGGAGGTGTGAAGCTTAAAACTTCTTCACAAATTGGAGAGGAATTTGATGAACGTAATTGTGTTTTAAATGAATCAGAAAGAATACATAAAGTGTTTTTGACCAGAAGAAGAGACCAAGTGCATGTGCTTTTACAAGAGACACCATTACCAATCCAATTGAAGTCAGACTCAGTCCTCCACCACCATTTCCATGTCATAGAAAAAAGCACTTGTCTAATTGAAATACTACTACGTACACGTACATTTAATTGATTAATTAAATTAAAATTTTGAAAGCGAAATTGGCCGAAGAATCAGCCAATAGTATCTATGAGATTATAACTTTATAAAACGATACAGCGACCAGATGAAGGTGACAGGTGACCTGCATGGAATGCAACAAGAAGGAGGGATAAGCTGAGCCTGAGTTATAGAAATAACTTGATTATAAATCACTGTTCACATACAAACTTGACGTCACTCATTCATAGCTAAGAATTCTTCGGTTCATGCATGCTCTACAGTATGAAAGTGAAATCAGCTTATCTTTTTTCCTTTTGGATTTGTTTGGAAAACACCAATTCATCCACCCAACATCACTAACGCTGTGTTTGGTACAGTACTGTATAATAGTTTTAATTTGAAGCTACAACTATTATATAAACTAAAATTATTAATCGCTAACAAACATTTTAATTATTGTATTTTCAAGTACAACTAATCCTGTATATAGCACAGATACTAACCTGCTGAAAATTCATGAAAAGTGAAGTAGTTAATTGGGCAGTTTGCTCGGTTGCTTATTAACTCATTAAAGTTAACTTTGTAACTGTTGAAATGGCATGCTTAGTTACTATTAACTAGTGCATCAAAGTCAATATTGAACAAGAAATTTATATACCTTTCTTAGCAAAATTTTGTTAGGCAAGAATGAAAGAAACTTGACAATTGACAGGATTGTGCACAGCCTACAGGTGGAGAGGAGTTTGCGAGAGAATTCTAATTCAGGGTAATATAATATAATTAGAAATGGAAAATAGTTGAAATGCATAATTTTGCTGTACTAGCTGTGCGTGGCCCAGTTGGTTTTCCTCAATATCAAAAAGGTTCTTAACCACATCTAAATTAATGGTTCAATGAACTCCATGCATGGTTCTAAATCTGCCATTATAAAGAACCCAGAAAGTCAGTATTTAGGTACTACAATTAATGCCTTCTGCAAGAAATCTGTCCAGACAAAGCTATCAATTCCATGCGCATTTTTCTCTAAATCATCAGATCGCTTCAGTATTTAACCAAGTCTGTTTACCCCTTTCCCCCCTTGTCCCTAGTTGACTAAATCGAAGTAAAATTTAGGGTTTTATCTTTTATGTCAAAATTAAGGTTTCCTTTTGATACTGGTGTACTTCTGCTGTGTTTTTAAAACACAGCGGATAAAATATATTTTAAAACCAAATGACAAACCCTGGAGACAATTGAACCGATTTACCAAATTAATAAATAGAGTAGCTTTATGGCAGATCCAGCACCTTTTTTCTCCCTTCACAAACATGAAGACATGGGGGGAATTTAATGGATGGTCAAGAAGCTATAAGGCAAAACATATCACCTGGGCTTCTGCGCAGAAGCTCCAAAAAAGACATCATTTTGCCAAATAAACCAGATAGCGACTGTAGTCTTCTACAAGAGTACAGCAACTAGCTTCAAAGGATTAGCAGAAGCAGAAGGGATAGTGTGGCAGAAAATAGACCCCTCAATGAGGACCAAAATGCAAAGATTGATAAAGACAGCCACGAGTCTCAAGGGCCATTATTTATAGCACTTGTTATCAGCGATGAAACTGTCAACAGCAAAAAGAATTTAAAATGAAAAAGAGAAAAAAAATACATCACTACAAGCAAAGAATAAAGAAGTGAAGGAACGAAAAAGTAAATCCTGGAAGAGAAAATTTAAACAGGTACTTATCTCTCGTGTAAGTATTTGTTTATATAAAGCCAAAAATTAATATAAAAAAAAACACTGTGACCATACGAAGATTAGATATATCAAATGTATAATGTGTTGAAGTTATGAAATGATCAACTAGAAGAAGATGCTACATATTAAGAGTGTTGTTTTCTTTCCACTTAACGTCAAATATGCACATCAGGATCTTGAATACGGCAAATCCCCCATATCTAGTGTCAGATGATTTGCGTTGACTAAAAATATTACTTTTCATCAAGATGAAGGACAGGAATGACTGTGTAACTGGTAATATGATTTAAGGCAACGGCAATACGTGAAACTAAGATTGTGGCCTTGAGAGTATTTGATATAAATATTCTATAGAATTTGAGGTCTAATCAACTGGGGATGTAGCTCAAATGGTAGAGCGCTCGCTTTGCATGCGAGAGGCACGGGGTTCGATCCCCCGCATCTCCATTCTCATTTTTTTCTGAAGCATACAACATGTTTTGTTTCCCAAATTATAAACAACAGAACCATAAGCATGTCTTACCATTAATCATTAATCATTAATCCCAAACAGCTTCAGAGATCTAAAACATTTCAGGGAAATAGAGAAAATTTTTGTGTAATATTGCTTACTGAATTTTGCAAGCTGATGGGATCCCTACAAGCATTCAACAGTACTGTTGAATGCTTGGAATTCAGCGTGTCAAAGTTTTGGGACCTAATAGTTTTCAAATGATAATGGATCACAGCATTGGACTAGTATAATTCTGGAAGCCCACCTTCTATTTTGAAATTTAGCTATGAAGACCTAAAAGCAGCCACGTTGACCCAGCCCAATCGTTTGAAAAATTGTTCAAAATGCATTGTTGACATTTCTAACCATCAACAAAGAAAAGTAACGAGGACGAAAATTATGGGCTTAGTCAATCCGCCCTGATCTCGGAAGAAAAAATAATTTAATTTAATTTTTTTTTCTTTTTAAGACATCAACTGTCAAATCAAGAAACAAGGACTCATACCACCTCAGCCACGTGCGCTAAGCGGTAAGCCACCGTGCAACTGGGCAAAGCATCAAACGGCACCGTTTACGTGCTAATTTGAAGCGATTTTAACTTTCCGTTAGGGCAAAATGTGAACATGATCTACGGTAAGTAACGCATCCAATATTGAAACTCAATGCACCTGCAAAATCGCACGCAAGCCGCCGTATAACAACGAATCAAAGCCCATCCTCACACGTGTGGAAGCGTGCGAAAATTGCACATGGAGCCGATAAAATGGGAGTATTGCTCATCTCAAGGCACGCCGGCCTCAAACCACGGAGAAAAAAATATCTCTCACGCCTTTCCTTTCAAAGCAGAGAGAAAGGTGGAGAACAATCATAGCCTTCAAATCAATCATTTTTTCAAGGTAAACGCTATAATCACTCTCTACCGTCCGATTCAATCAGATCTTCTGTTTCACTTTGTTGTTTTTGACTCGTTTCTGCTTCAGATCTGTTACTGCTTCTTGTTTGCTGCTGCTACTGATTTGAAACGTTCGTGAATGAATATGTGTTTTCAGTTTTTTGTCTATTGCTTAATGATTTGTTAGATCTATTAGTTTTCTGAAAATTTGATTGAGATTGCGTTTGTTTATGACTGGTTACTGAGATCAAATAGATCTATTTATTTATTTTGTTATTATTGTAGTGTCAGTTTATGCTTCATACTGGTTTAGATCTATTGTTGTGTAGTGGCAGTTTATACTTTATATTTGTACGTGCGTGATAGAGTGATTTATCAATTGCTGAGTAGTGGATTTGAGTTTTGGATTGTATATTCGTAGTTTCTTATTAAGTTATTCAACCTATGATCATCTGAGTTATGAGTTTGCGTTTGGTTCTTTCGTGGATTTAAATCTGTTTCGTGATTCAGTTAAAATACTGTTGTTTGCCTGCGGTGATTATTTGGCTGTTAAATATATAACGTTGTCTTTAAATTGTTTGATTCAGTCAAAGTAATACAGTTGATTTATTTTTTAAAATTTTTTTTAATATGATATTCTATATGCTGCCCTTTCTAGATCATAGGGCATTGCTATCATATCTAAACATTTTTATGAATGGATGGATGACATGGTATGACATTTCCTTACATCTGATGTCATTGTGCATTTTCAAGTGTTGCTTTTTTATATCATTCTCTAGTCAACTTTTTATGGCTTAGTCAATATTCATGTTGAGGGTTTTTGCTTTACCCCATTGAACCTTCTTGATATGTTTTAGTGATTTCCAGGTAGAGTTTACTGTTTGGTGGGGTGTGTGTGTATAAACCATTATTGATAAGGTTCCATACTTCATTTTCCTCTGATGTCAGAATTCTTTTTGACTGAAAATGTGTGCAATTTCGCAGGGAAAGTAACAATGGTTGATCAGGTTCAACACCCTTCCGTCATGCAAAAGGTAGCTGGCCAGCTCCTTCAAGTCAGTCTTTCCCAAAACATTCAGGGTTATGATGGAGCTTACCAAGGGCATGCCATGTACCAAAGACGTGCTGCGTATGGAAATTACTCTAATGCTGCATTCCAATACCCTATGGTTCGTGCATGTGCAGCAACTGCTGATTTATCTATGGTACCATCAACTGCAACTACTATTTGTGTCCAAGCCCCAGCAGAGAAAGGCTTTTCTGGCTTTGCTATTGATTTCCTTATGGGTGGAGTTTCTGCCGCTGTATCCAAAACAGCTGCTGCTCCCATTGAGCGTGTTAAGCTCTTGATTCAGAACCAAGACGAGATGATCAAGACTGGCAGGCTATCTGAACCCTACAAGGGCATTGGTGATTGCTTTAAGCGTACAATTAAGGATGAAGGATTTGGTTCTTTGTGGAGAGGAAATACTGCAAATGTCATCCGTTACTTCCCCACTCAGGTTATCTCTTTTTACCTTTTTTCCCCTTTTTTTTGTTTTACTATTTATATAATAATGTACATTTCCTCGATCGTTTTATGCTCAATTTGGTCTCAAAATTTGTTTCAGGCCCTTAACTTTGCATTCAAGGATTACTTCAAGAGGCTTTTCAACTTCAAGAAGGACAAGGATGGTTACTGGAAGTGGTTTGCAGGTAACTTGGGATCAGGAGGTGCTGCTGGTGCTTCATCCCTTCTCTTTGTGTACTCGTTGGACTATGCTCGTACACGTTTGGCCAATGATGCCAAGGCTGCAAAGAAGGGAGGAGAGAGGCAATTCAATGGTCTGGTTGATGTCTACAGAAAGACATTGAAATCTGATGGTATTGCTGGGCTTTACCGTGGATTCAACATTTCATGTGTCGGAATCATTGTCTACCGTGGTTTGTACTTTGGCATGTATGATTCTCTGAAGCCAGTGCTCCTGACTGGAAGTTTGCAGGTCAGTACATTAATTTGATTTGTTTTGTTTCTGAATTTATGATTTGTTGTAGAGAACAGGATTTGTCTTGTTACATGTTATCATGGCAATGACTGTTTGCTTGAACTTGTAACTTCAGTTATAAATCACGGTCTCAGTGCAGTAACATTTTCTGTGTGAAATTTGTGTTCTCCCTGCTTAACATTCTAATAGTTTATTTTGATTGTCATACTGCATGCAAGCATTTTGATGTGACATGTTCTGATTTCCTAAATATATTTCTCTTTGATTTTCTGGTCATTTGTTCAAATAAAATGTTTTGGAAGTGACAAAGATACATTTTATTTTATACATCTTACTTCATCTTCTATTATCATATGACCAAGGGAAGTTTGATTTTTCTGTTTACACCATCTGATTTAGTGCTGAAGGTCTAGAGTTTCCTTTCCATTTGAAAACACAGATCACAGATGGTTCAGATATTGATAATTTCTGATAAAAGAAGTGAGATAGAAGTCCATGGTGTTTTGTATTTGACAAAGGAATAGTCAACAACTTAATCTCATCTTCTTGACATATTTTCTGGTTTTGATGATTTCAGGATAGTTTCTTTGCTAGCTTTGCCCTTGGTTGGCTCATTACCAACGGAGCTGGTCTTGCTTCTTACCCTCTTGACACCGTCCGTAGAAGAATGATGATGACATCCGGTGAGGCAGTCAAATACAAGAGCTCTCTGGATGCATTCTCTCAGATCTTGAAGAACGAGGGTGCAAGGTCTCTCTTCAAGGGTGCTGGAGCAAACATCCTTCGTGCAGTCGCTGGTGCTGGTGTGCTCGCCGGTTATGACAAATTGCAGTTAATTGTGTTTGGCAAGAAATACGGTTCTGGCGGAGCTTAAATCATATCCATTGTGCTTTAGTTTTAGATGTTGATGAAAATCTGATATTTTGAGAATTATCCAGGCGGAGTTTTCTTTAATAATTCACTTTTTGGGGGTAGGCAAGTACTCCCTGGACCTATATTTATTTTTGGATGGAAATTTTGCTTTCATAAACCCAATTTATAAGAGATTTAGAGTTGTGGTGAATCCCACTGCCACACTCTTGGAGTTTCGATTACATGATTTGAGGGATATTTTTTTAATGTACCAGTAATTTTGTTTTTCTGATTAGTTAACATCAAGTTGCTTTACATTTCTCTCTGCTTGCTTGTATGATGTCAACTCTTCTTTGTTTTCATAATAATGGTTACAGGAGATACTTATGTTGCCTTTGACCATGCCAAATTTGCTGTGACTTTGTCTTATCGTAATTTTTTTTATTTCATTTTCTCTGGAAGATCCAAACCTCGTTTCATTGAACAGAATATCCTCTTCAGCTTTGGTAAAGAGAAAAAATGCCAATTTGTTGAATGGAGACTTAAATTTTTCAAACGATAAGAGACCCAATTTCTCTTCAACCTGTTGATTAATGAACATAATAAAAACGAATATTTCACTTTTAAAAAATAATGGGTTGCATCAAACCGTGCCTAATCGCCGTTACTTACCTTTCCGGATTCTAATTGAAAGGTAAAAGCACCAACCCGTCAAGTTAGTCTCCTAGTGTTTGTACTTTCTGTTTGAGAATAAGTTCTGGGCTTAACAAAAGAAAAAGATAGCAGTCCTTTTTGCTAGAAAACCCAAATTTTGTTCCTTGCCTTCAAAATAAGTAGGTTTTTTATATTACAAATAGACCCCTAACTCTTATTAAAATAACTAAAATGCCCTTCAATATAAAATTAGACTGTGATGGTCAATTTTTTTGTTAAACAAATTATATCTTTATTGGTCATGATGACATGATAAAACTGACCATAAAATTTGTTCTGCTAGCTTTTTTACTGTATGATTTAGATTATAGACTAAACTTTGCAGCTGAAATGGATTCCAAATTGCACTTCCGTTTGCTTTTTGGTTTGGCTTTTGAGTCATTTGATTCACCATGTCTCTTCTGTTTTTGTGGTTGGATCTCTGAAAAAAGAATAAAAAAACAAGGTAAATGATAGGAATTAAGTGCTTTTAGTGGGCACGGCCCATATATGATGCTGGAATTCAACGCTCATTTATTCTCAATTATATTATAAATCAATCTTGCTTTAATGAAGTTGACTGAGACACATCACTTTTGAGATTTGACTGCTGCTGCTCCTCCAAAGAGTCGCTCATCTTTCTCCTGTATTATTAGATGCCCTATCTCATTCTTTTCCCTATTTTTGACTGCCTTTTGCTGTTCCATTTATTTCTTCTTCTGTCCAATTTTTTTTTTTTTTAATAAAACACAAATTCTGTCTGTGTATATGCCATGCAATGCAATGCCCATGTGTATATCTGAGTGAAAGTAACTGGTTGTATAGAGATCAATTCCTTGCTTGCAAACAAGGCTTTCTAGGTCCCAAAATCTTATAACATTTGAGTTTCATGCCCAAAACTAAAGAACTTCTCTTTATTTATTGAAGTTGATAGACAGAGATTTGCTTTTTCTTGTGAATTGATTTTTTCTGGGTATTTCTTTTAATTCATTTTAGTGGACCCAAATGCTCCATTTGCTTTGCCCCCTATTCTTTAAACCCAAACACTGTTTTCTCGTGGGAAGACGAGTTAAAAGCTTGTTGCACCCAACCAATTTTGGTTTTCACATTCAGAAATGAAGATATATATATATATATATATTATTTTTCCTTGGATTCTCAGGTGGGTAAGTAAAAGCTCTCTCCTTTAAAATTATAGTTAATTGCAGAGCTCTCTTCAGCTCACCTTACTTGTTGAAAGGTGAAAATGACAACCTCCCAAATGTCAACCAAATTCAATACTTAAGGATTTCAGTTGGTTTGGTGATCCATTTTCAACTGTATGCAATTAATACTGAAAAACTGCTCTCATTTTTCAGATCACCAATAAAATTGAATTCAAAGCTTTACCCATGTCATGTCATTACTCACTTTAATACACGATAATACCAGTTTCCTAAAAAAAATTATACTTTAAATTAATGGATACCCACATGCAATATTCATTTTTTGTGAGAAAAATAGAAGTAGAAAACTCCAATTATGAACAAAGACATGTCAACAAAATTTCCAAGTTGGTGTTCTCAAATGTAAACAATCTAAATTTGGGTTCCTTTTTCTTCTAGCTAATCGTTGCAATGTTTCTTGGTGTTTAGCATCATTCTTGTCTGTCTCTGTATTGTCCCTTTACATTATATTTGGTGAGACAGACAGCTAATACCTACTAACACTTTCAATTTCTTCATCTCCTCCCTTGAGTTTGTTTTTCCTGCTGGGAAATTTTTTTTTTGCCACAAAAGTAAAAAAACAAACATAATTTATTTAATAATAATGATGATGATGATGATAAATAACGTGCCGGAAAAATGAAAAACCCGCAGCATCAAAAGCGGCACAAAGAACGGACAGAACAGAGAGATAGAAGTGAATACAGAAAAAACAAAACAAATACAACAAACACTTACCCCTACCTTCTACTCAACGCCCTTTCACTTTCACTTTGATGCTCTCTCTCTCTCCAACACACGACGCAAGCTCAGCCCAACATTTCTTCTTCTTCTTCATTGTCTTCCTCTCATCTTTCAACTCTCTCTTCACTGTCGGTTTTCTCTCTCTCTGTCTCTCTTTCTTTTTTTAATTTACGAGAGTATTATTAGCATTGTTAATTGGAGGATTGCGTGAATGTAATCGGAATCTGTCTTCGAAATGGAGACGTAATTGCTCGTTTTTATCTGTCTGATGGAAAAATCTTTTCTTCCTTTTATTTTTGGCATAATAAAGTTCGTTTTTTTAATCATATAAGCAGGTGGATTACATGAATGTAGTCAAAATTTCTGAACAAACGGCATCGTAATTGCTCGTTTTTATCTGATCTGCTCTTGTTTTTTCTTTTTTTAGTCAAGCTCTTTATTTAGCTCATTTTAATCTTTGCTTGCCGTTCTCTGTGTTGCTCTGAAATTGTTTGAGTCATTTTATAATTGTGAATTTTGATGAATTTGTTTTTTTACTTATGCTCAAATTAGCACAATAATCGATAATTTTGTTTTCTCTATATATTTTTTTGATAGTTTTATTCAAAATTTTGGGTCAGTTATGGATTGAGTGCAGTGATTAACTATGATTTATATCAATGCAGATGAATGTGACTGCCCTTTATGCTTAGAAGAAGAACAGTGAACTATATATTTACAAAAACTGCTCTTGTTTCTTCTGTGTGGTTACCCAGAAAACTGAGGAAAAGAAAGTGTTGAATTTCTTGTTATATGTTGATCTGGTTTGACTTAAAGAGGAAATTTATGAAGTAGAGAAAAAAGCAAAAAGAAATTGAGTGAAGTTGTTTTTTTAGCCTTATTTTCTTTGATTTTTTTTGCTTGTTCTATCAGAAAATTGATGATCTTTTAAATTGTTTTCTTTTCTGGTTTCCTGCAATTTCTTGCTTGCCAAACTGTGAGTGAAGCTGTTGTGAATGTAGTGTGATTTGAAAATTGTGTGTGCTTAATATTGGATTGTCCAGCTGCTGTTTTTTCAGTTTTCTTGAATGAACTCTATGAAAGATAATTTTTTTTGTCCTAAAATTTCTTTCTTTTATCTCCAATATTTTGGGTTGGCAGCTGGTAGTATTAATTTTTCTGCTTATTTTTGCAGCTTGCTTTCTGAGTAGGGGGTAGAATAGTTGGTTCAAAATGAATGGGAATAGACAAATGGAAGTGCATTACATAGACACTGGATTTCCTTACACTGTTACCGAAAGTTTCATGGATTTCTTTGAAGGTCTAACTCATGCGCCGATGAATTATCCACAGACAGGATCTATTCATGATCAGGTATTCTCATTTTGTACTTCAGAAATAAGAATTTTAATTGTGAAAAATTGCCCATAAGGTTGTTCATGCTTTTGGCATTGGTTTTGATGTAAGGTTGTCAGATCCATGCTGATGATGAATGGGGGATATGGGCTGTTGCATTGATGCATTTATGACTTCATGTCTTTCTTGAAAATTGAGTAGTAAATTCAATTATTTTTAAGCTGTTGTTTGTGAAACCCTATATGATTGAAAATCATGCAAGGTGCTTCCTGGAAGTGATGGGTATTGATGGTCATTTTGCTTTCAAGTGAACTCCAGTGTTTCATTGTTCTCAGAGGATTTATAGTTTATATCTTGCAACTGTTGGCAGGGAATTCTTTATATATGCATTTAATTACATGGTCCATGACATTACTTTTATGTGAGGATATCTCTGTACATTTTGCCAGGAAAATGTGTACTGGTCAATGAATATGAATCCATACAAGTTCGGATTTTCTGGTATGGAGAACACTTATTATTATGGACCGTATGAGATAATTGATCATTTACCAAGAATGGAGGTGAGCAGGAGAACTTGGGGATACACTTCAACAATGAATAATGAAGAGCCCACAACCATGGATACACAAACTGAAGCAGAAGCAGTCATTGGTGTGCATTCCATACCTGAAGAATGTTAGTTGAAATTTTCATTAAGCATTCTTAAAGTTTAGAGTATAGTATTCTACCTTGGCATGCTGAAAGCAATGTTTGCTGTTCTTCTGATTTCAGAGAGGAAGTTTTTTTATCTTATTCAACTAGTGAACTTCTATTCCCTTAGAGAACTTATCACGTAAATTACTTTTGCAGGCAGTCCAAATCATCAGAGTAGCAACAGTTCTCAGGTATGAAGTTTGCCTGTTGATGCACCCTTTTTTGTGTGTTATATGTTATCATAAATAGCAGTTTCCAGACAGAAGCGGTTAGTACTGCAAATGGTTCTAATCCAAAAGATTATTATAACTTTATCGACATTATGTTGTCACAGGTTGTTTGGCAAGACAACATTGATCCCGATAACATGACCTATGAGGTTTGCTCACATGTAGAATATTTTCATTTTCTAATGATTTGGACATTTTATCTTGTATCATAAAAACTTTGTTGTACGATTTTCTGTTTGCCCTGTCTTAGCATCTGTGGAACACATGATATGATACCTATTTGTGCTACCTTGTTATTTTATTCTTTAACACAAACATCATCTCTTCCTTTTATGACAAGTATAGTTATTTTCCACAGCTGGTATTTTACTATTGTTTAGGAACACTGTTTGATTAAAGTTGAACAAAATTGTTTATGATTGAAAGTTAGAAACAAACAATCTTAAGGGACCAGTGAAATGTTCAATCAAAGGAGATGGTGTGCTTCTCCTTTGGTTGTTTTTTCAATATTGATTTTTGTTTTGAATTCTGCGGCCTGCACATGATGTTAATACTTTTCATATCGTTTCCATATGCAGGAATTACTTGACTTAGGCCAGACAGTTGGAACTCAAAGTCGAGGTCTTTCTCAGGAACTTATTAACTTGCTTCCAACCTCAAAATACAAGTTTGGAAACCTATTCTCAAGGAAAAAAGCCAGAGAGAGGTAAAACTACTGGCTTGTGAAAATGTTATTGAATAATGCCAACTTCAGTTATAGCTGAAATCTGGTCATTTTTGCTTTACTTTCCGTCATGTCTCAAGCTTTATGCGACAGTTACTATCTCTTAATTTTCCCTCTTTACATAAACTGAACATTTGTTTGCACTGAAATGTTAATTGTGTGAGCAAGTTTCTGCCTTTTACTTCTACTTAAAGATTTTCGATGCAATTTAAAACACCTCGCTACAAATTCCTATTGGATTTTTGTTTGTTTTTTTTTGTGGTTTGACGTTGCTTTCCTTGTGTTAATTGGAGATTTTGGCAACACAATTATTCTCATGATAATGTTGTTATCGTTTTGTAACAGGTGTGTGATTTGCCAAATGACGTACAAAAGAGGAGACCGGCAAATAAAATTGCCATGCAAGCATGTTTATCACTCTGAATGCATCACCAAATGGCTTGGCATTAACAAGGTTAGTCAATTCCATCTTTAAAACCGAAAATCCTCAATGCATAATTTCATTCTTCGAATCCCTCCATTGGATGACTTATCCTACTCTTTCATGCCCAGACATGTCCAATCTGCAACAAGGAGGTACTCAGTGAGGAATCAAGGCATTAAAATATCAAACTGAAATCAGAAATTCAGCGTTCTCTTTGCTCCAAATGTTCTTGTCTATTTTTCACCTTTTCCCTTTTATTTTTATTTCTTTTTTGTACACAGTGTGCCAGAGTTAAAGGACTTAACTATGATCATACCCTCGTCATATATATTTATATACGTTTTGTTTTGTTTAGTAGAAAAGAAATCTTATCTTCTTCTTCACTTATATAGTAAGAGAATGTGAATTTCATCTTGGATTTTGTGTTTGTCAGCAATATTGTAGATGTCTCAAAGCAGACTTTCAAACCTGTGAATCGTTTCTATACATGCCATGCAACAGCCAACAGAGATAACTCCAATAATACATGGCTATAATTTCTTGGTCGTCAGGAAGAAAACTTTTCCGTGGGTTGATAATGAAAACCATGGGCTCGTCTTGGGCTTCCTCTTCAATTAATGGCGGTGCCACTAGAAATCGGACACGTGGAAAATATATTCTTTTTTTTTTTTTTTTATCTTGGGCTGTCTACAAAATTACAATTCCGTGGGCTGTTAATAATGATTTTTTTAGGTTACACAATTTTTTACAACATCCGGCAATCGTAGAAGGATAAATTTTTTACACAATTTATAAATTTAGTTAATAAAATAATATAATTATTATACGATAATATTAATAATTATATTAAATTATAATTTAAAATTTTTAATTATAA
>JAXCLQ010000009.1:4886677-4909237 GCA_035584115.1 Cedrela odorata
ACATTTTTTGTATGGTTTTTCGGTTTGGACCATTACCTGAGGTCGTAATTTGTTTGTTCAAATAATATTTGGTCCTGCACATGAATGTTTACAGCTTTTTAAGGACGGGAACTCTGTCAATTAAATAGTGTACATGGTTCTCATTCTTTCTTCCCTTGTCTTGAAGGCAAGAGTACTTTGCAACTGGTTTTAGGCCTTCAATTTGGATGCACACATAATGATACAATGTCCGGAATGGGATAATATCATTCTAGTCCCTGAATTTCGTGTTTTTATACATACGAGCATAATTTATCTATTTGTATTGAATAGGTCCGGACCCCATAAAAATGACTTACACTCTCTTATTGTTGGGTTACAAAAGTGGTTAAATTTAATATTATGACGGTGATTTGATGAATTGACAAGGGTTAGGGACTTATTTGATACAAAGAGTCAAACTATATATTTATTTGTGAAAACGTAAAAACTCTGGAATCTGTATGTTATTATCGGTTTCAGGAATCTGGCGTGTCGGTTGCTTGGTAAACTGAAATTTGGATGTATCTAAAACTTTGCTGAACTTCGGGTTAAAAAAATTAAAGCTGAATTATTTGTTTTTGAGATATAAGTTTAAAATATAAATAGCCCATTTTGAAAGTGCTGAGAAATTTATGTAAATATGAAGAAATGGGATCGCAACAATATACAGTAAAGTCTAAGAATTGTAAACTATAAGATGATAGCTTTGCAACTTCATGCTGTGTTGGAGTTCTTTCAGGATAAATATATAAATCTTGAAAACAATAGAAGCGTTTTGCCACAGTGATGGTCAGGAAAGTGATATCGTTACACTAATTGGAAGTACCCAAAAATAGATAGAAAAAAAAAATCAATGTACATTTATGATGTGACTTGCTTTATAATGGAAGCAAACCCATCTCTCTCGTAGGTTCATAGAATGTTTTGATATCTGATATTTTTAAATAATGAAAGAAACCATTAAAAAAAATATGGAAATTCAGCTCGAATATGTGATGAAGGCCATGATTAAAGCTGCTTATTACTGCATATCAATTTACGTTATGCTCTGCGTTTTAAGAAAAGCAAAAAACTGTTAAATCTCTTGCCCTACTCTTTTCAATTGTAATAATATGAATGTTGTGTTGTGTTCACTTTTCATGTCATTATTAATTTCTTCTTCAATTTTCTTTCCCTTCGCCCAGCATTTTAACATTTGTCTGATCTGATCTTAATCAAAATCGAAGTGTAAGCAATATTGTACATTCTAGTACAAATGTGTGACAACTAGCTGGTCTTAGTTGGTTTTTCTTGTCTTTTTAACTAAGTATACATAGCACGTTGCTTTGTTCAGCCACACAAGCTATGAAACAAAGATTTCGAAGAAGAAGGACAGCTGTTGATAAAATAGAATGCTTTTTAAGCATTTGAGTAGCTTGTGAGTTTTCTACTCACTTTTTCACCAGAAAATCACGGCAGTCCCAATCAGAAAATAAGCCCAACCTATAAATCTTTTATGAAAAATAAATTATTGTCCTGCCCTTTGGTTTTTGATGACTTGAATGAGATATCTTGTTGTAAAACTGATTTTTGATTGGACAATGACTTGGAGATTTTATCATGATACGTGAATTTTTCTCTCTGGGAACTTCTTCATTGCCACGTACAGAGAAAATTAGGTGATGAAAGGGAATCAGAAAAAAAAAAAAAAAAAAAAAAAAAAAGATAACCATGACAACGCATCAAGACAATGAAACTTTTGTTGGGTATAATATTGTCCCTTTGATATTCACATTTCTGTAGAATAGATTTTGAGAAAATTATTTTCCTATTTTTGGGTTTAAATACAAGCACAGTATCCGGCTTATAGGATACTAATTTTGATTGATTGCAATGTATGCTTTTGCAACAAGTTTGATCTTCTCTTCAGCTTGACCTGAGTTTGAAATTGGATTTTTGGAAAATATCCATTTGGATAATGAATCTGACTTATTGATAAGATTGAAATTAGATGAACAAGTTAAGAACTCTCCCTGGAATTAACACAGCTAAAAATTTCATAATGTCATACTGTTTGCAAATAGACTTATCAGAATCTGAAAAGTTTTTGGTATGATGAACAATATGGAGCAAAGTGATGAGAAGTTGTTCCATTCATTGGTATGTAAATTGGGAAAACTTTTGAAACACTGAAAACATTATAGAAAAAACTTAAGGAGTATTGTTAATTCCTCTCATTTGCATGGAATAATAATCCTTCTTGTTTCTAACAAGAGAGAGAGAGTATTTCTTTTTGGCTGAATTTTCCTTCAAGTTTAATTAACTTAAGGAGTGTTATTATTATTATTATTATTATATATGAAGTACTTGATCATCCATATTTCAAGCTATTTGATCATGTCATTTTTAACAGAATCCTGACTTGAGAAAAAAGAATGAACATTTGACCAAAAGTGTTAATGAATTGCTTAGAAAGCATATTGAACTACTGGTAAACTCAGCTACCAGACTTGTTTTCACGTCGGTCATGAATGCAAACGCAAAACAAAAACAAAACAAGAAAAGAAAAAGGCAAAACCAGAACTCTCCATTAATAAATTAAACGCGTGGAACATTGTGGTTATTAAAGAAATGTACCAGAAGTACTTTTGTACTCTCTCTCTCTCTCTCTCTCTCTCTCTCTCTCTCTCTCTAAAAACCACACGTGTTTTAGAAGGTTAACAATGGAGAAAGACAGAGATTATTATGTGAAGTGGAAGCAAAATTGTTGTCTCATAGAAATATATGATGATTACCTTGTGAGTGAAGAAAAATGCATCGAAAAAGAGTTGTTAGAATAAAAGACAAGAAGACCAACCATCGCTCTCTAAAATAGGTCCCCCTCCAATCCGTTTTCCACTCTACCCGTCAAACCAACAAACACAACAATTCTGTAATTTGTATTCTCTCTCTGTGTAGAGTTCATATTTCTAAGCAAACCCCACAACAATATCACAATCATCATCACCATTACCACCACATCAAGATTTCTCCCTTTCCCTTTCCCTCTCTTATAAACAAACATCATTCACAATAAGGTTCCACTAGATCAAAAAATTCGGAACTGAAAAATCCAAAAATTCGAACAATCAATGAGGAAGCCGGATCTTATGGGGAAAGATAGACTTGTAAACAATAGCAGTACTAGTAATAATAAGCCAAAGCTTAGAAAAGGTTTGTGGTCTCCAGAAGAAGATGAGAAACTCATCAAGTATATGTTAACTAATGGACAAGGTTGTTGGAGTGATATTGCTAGGAATGCTGGTCTTCAGAGATGTGGAAAGAGTTGTCGTCTTCGTTGGATCAATTATCTCAGACCTGATCTCAAACGGGGCGCATTCTCCCCACAAGAAGAAGAGCTTATCATCCATTTGCATTTCATCCTCGGCAACAGGTAAAGATATACAACTTAATTGTTTGTTTATTGCCTTATTGCATTAGTTTGTCAGTACGTTTTCTCCTTCATTTACATTTACAGAATAATCCTTTTGTCATCGATCCGCATACCTTATGAATACTTAACAAATGTTGATGAAATTGAAAAGCTATAACTAAGTTAATGATACATGACATATCATAAGATGATTTGAACACTGCACATTGTCATTATATAAAGCAGAAACAATGTGCATTATCTTCTTTCCTTTCGACATGTAATCTTACATTTTCAGCCAGTAATGCAACTACAAACTTTGCTATAGAAAATACTTATCATATAATGATACAGAGCACAAGGCTAAACATTTTCATGCTATGAAATATTATAGGATTTGACCATCCTAGAATAGTTTCTTTAACAACTTCTGATTTTCTGTAGATATGCTTAATCCTATGCCTTTTTTATTTATGACTTTACAACTGGATTTGATCCATCACTATATAATTTTATTGGCATTTTTGACTCAACAATTAAAATTTTCAAATTTGGAAAATTTGACCTTATATTTATCAAGCAATTAATCTCCTTTAATTATGGGGTATGAAACAAAAAGTCTGTATCCCACTGAAATTTAGAAAAATTCTTTATTATTCAATACTTATAGCATGAAATCCTCAAGTCACATTAACTATGATATGTTAATGTATGCTTGCTTTAGTTTATTATTTTCTTTTTCTTTTTCCTTTTCTATTTTGAGTTTTTTGCTGTTTTGTTTAAGAAGGAAAGCTCACTTTGAATCATAATTCACATAATGAAACATAGGTGTAGTGTATGCACTCCTCTTTCTTTGTCCCGAGGCAAGCTTCTATATATCAGTTGTAGGCCTCAAGCATCCATGCAAAGCATGCATTAATAAAAATATAAGACAGCTATACACTTACTTTTCTAGCTGATTTAAATTGACTAAATTTTTTTAATTAACTTTGTTTGTTTCAAACAATTCAGGTGGTCTCAAATTGCGGCTCGTCTTCCAGGAAGGACAGACAACGAAATAAAGAATTTCTGGAATTCCACATTGAAAAAGAGATTGAAAATTAACCCAGCTGCATCCACATGTTCACCAAACGACAGTGATTCATCAGAGCCAAGGGGTGTAATAGGAGGGATGATGCCCATGCATGAACATGACATCATGACCATGTGCATGGACTCGTCTTCATCGTCATCAGCATCCATGCAAACCATGGTCACGTCCAGTAATAACCAGTTAATCGATCCTTTTTCTATGCTTGATAGCCGCTACGACATGAGGGGTACACCTTGTTTATTCAACAACGTGCCTGCATGCATAGCACAGATTGATATGGGAGATGGATTTTACGGGGATTATGGGATTTTAGAGCCTAGTAAAACGGGAATGGGATTAGAAGGAGATCTTTCTCTTCCTCCACTAGAGAGTAGAAGCGTTGAAGAAAACATTAATGCTGCCAAAAACAACAACAATTTTGATTTGAAAAACAATAACAACAACCACTACAATAATAATTCTTGCTTCAATAATAATACAGCTGATCAGGGATTTAATAAAGTAGGGGACATGTTTGGGTTAGAAAACAATTGGCAAGGAGAAAACTTAAGGGTTGGAGAATGGGATTTCGATGGTTTGATGGACAATATTTCTTCCTTTCCTTTTCTTGATTTCCAAGTTGAATAATTGCCATACGTCCAAAAATGAAAGCCAAACACGTCCTAGGAAATTTTGGGCGAAGATTCTTTCCAAAACAAATATCAAATTCAAAGCTTTGTTTCTTCTTTGTTCTTTCTTTCTTTCTTTCAAAATTCTCTTCCTTTTTGGCCCTATTATTTTTTTCTTGCTGTATTCTTTCTTGCTCTCCTCTTTTCTTTCTTGTAGGGACCAATATTAGTGAAGTCTGCAATAAATGTTGCAAAGTGGAGATTAGCATATGTTCCAATTTAAGGCAATTTGGAAAATTTTCGGGGACGATTTGGTGGAAATAGTTGCCTATAGTTCCTGAGAAGAGAAATGGGAATAGTGGTATACACATTGTAGAGTCGAATAATATAAATAAATAGTTCGTGATGAGTTACAGTTTTTATGTACAAATTGGAATAAGTTGGAGGTGGGAGTTGTTGTAAGCATTATGTATGTAACGTACGCCCCACATTATTATGTAAACACATACATGATAATAAAAGGCAAATTGAAATTCCTTCTCTCTCTCTCTCTCTTTCTTTGCTATTATAAATATTTAATTGCCTATATTTCTCTCAAAAAAAAAAAAAAAAAAGGGGGAACGACGCCTGAGAGATTCGAACTCTCGCGGGGAAACCCCATGTACTTAGCAGGCACACGCCTTAACCACTCGGCCAAAGCGTCGTTGTTGAAAGGGTTTTCAACTCATAAATATTGAAATAATAGTTGTCGACATTAATGAACAGTACATAGTCTGGAGCAGGCTGAGCAGCCCAATTTCGTTTGAATTGTATTATAATGTTGATACTGGATCGAGCTTTTGCATGTGTTAAGCTAATCAGATTGGCCATTGGTTAAATTCAGATCCGATCCATTCATCATATAATAAAAACTCCATTCGATCCGATCCAATAAAAAAATTCATAATCCGATTCAATACAAATTGAAAAATATATAATTTTTATATTTTTTAAATTAAATTAACTAAGATAATAAAAAATAACATAATTTGTTGAAACATTAAACAATTATATTAGTTCAAAATAAAACAATGACAATAATAAATATGCAAATAATTATAATTGGATTATTTAAAGTTTACTTCAAAAACTTAGAAAAAAATTGGTAAAACTAATTACTACAATAAGATAAGATTGAAATGTGTAATAAATTTATGCAATACTATAGCTAAATCTCATTTTTAATATGAACATAGGTAAGCACAATGTAAATAAATTATATTAATAAAAATAAATCATTAAAAGCCGATTTTACTTAAATAATAATTTGTAAATTAAATCGCTTGAGTGGTACAACTTGAATTGAGTGAAATTTTGAAAAATAGAGAATTGGAGATGATAGATTTTGAATGAAGTTATTGGAAAATGTTAAAATTATCTTAATTTTTTTTTATTATTAACTTTTTCATATCTTAACAAGCGATATAATTAATAATGAATGAAATATATTATATATTAGTATTTTTAATTTATATCGTAAAATATAAAATTAATTTATAAATTTTACCAAAATACAATATAAGCCGTTTATTATTAATTATATTACGAATTAACATTTATATAAAAGTCAATAATAGAAAAGATTACGAGAGAATCTTGATCCATAGCAAAAATATTATATATCTAGTATATTTTTTTTATTTAGTAATAAATGTAATATATTTTTAAATTAGGTTATAAAATATTCTTTTAAAATATTTATTAAAATAAGTTAAAATAATATTTTTTATTTAAAATATTATTACGTTATTTTTGGTGTATTGGATCAAATTTAAGCAAATTTGCAATGCAATCCACAATCATTGAGAGCGAATTTTGGATTTTTCAATCTAATCAAATACTAATACCCACTAAATTCATTAAAAAGTAAATTGGATTGATGGAATTGGAATGAATTTTGAACATTGTTAATAAGCAACACACAAGTTTCCGAATATTATATAAAAAAGGAATAATGGAGATTAACTCATTAAATCCAAGAGTTAAAGTACCTATCCATGATTTAGTGTTCTTTCATAATTATGATATTTAATATACATCTCTCTCCACATATCATGGGGTTGTTACAGAGATATATTGTTCTCTAACGTATAAGAAATTCATCTTCAAACCCTAAATTACAATTAGGGTAGGGTATACAACATGTTCATTGATACAGCTTTAATCATGAGGACCATTTGTTCAGATGGGATAACAAATTACAGAAGATCCCAAATGAGATCTAAATTTTCAGAAGAAATTAATTAAAAGATTAATGTATTCTGTAATGATGAATGATGATAGTAGTAAGAAGGTGCAACAATATCATTATGTCTTGGTATAAGAGCAAAAGCTGCTCCGATATCGATTATACATTATTAGCAGATTATTTTTGTAATGTTTTTCACACTATACGTACTTTGAATCATGACTATATATGGATTGTCTATCTCTTGTGTTTCAATCCATCCTCTCTTCGTAAGGAAGCAATATCCAATTAAATTTGCAATTCTATTGTTCAATGCATGCTAGCTCTTACTCTTAACGCTAATTATTTAAAACCCACTTTGGTAATCATGTGGTTGATTTAATTTATTGAATTGCTTTTAGGGTGTATGTTGTGAATTACTTCTTTTTAATGGAGCAGCGATGTCACACCAACTTTAATATTTCATAAATCAATAACATAGGCCAGCAGCAGAGAGTGCACTATTATATCACTTCTAATGGTTAGCTGGGTGTCACATCTACAACATCTACATCGGATAAAATATATATCATCTTGAATCTTGATTTTATAAGGGTGAATAGATAATATCACTTAATAAACTAATTTTTTGAGTTAATGACGAGCGTTTAATTTGTAATAAATACTATCAGAATAGACCCAAATTTTTATTTGTATATAAGCCTCTAAATACTTATGCTTTACTCACCAATAAGAAATTATTATATGAGATGTTGGTTCTCAAAAATTATGAATATGAACAGTACGAATTAGGTTAACTTAGATGAATGGTTTTAACTGTGATAAAGACGTCACGTAATTGAGTGGAAGAATATCAAATATTACATAAAATAAAATATAAATTAATTTTAAATTTATAAGAGTAGTAAACAATACGATGTAATTGATTAATTTTTTAAATCAATGACAATGTTATAAGTCAAAGTATCCTATTTAAAGATTTAATTTATTCCGTAATTCTCGCTCCAAATTTGTGTCTCGACCAGCTCCCACTAACCCACGTTTCTAGCTACAAGCCGTAATTCTCGTTCCAAATTTGTGTCTCCACCGGCTCCCACTAACCCATGTTTCTAGCTACAAATCACTTGTTACGCTATTGTATTTTTATATTTAAAATAAATATTAAAGTAAATAGAGTTTTAAATACGATATTTTTACTTAATTTTTTTTGTTAAAATAAATATTATAGCTAATTTGATTTTTTTTATTTTTAATTTTAAAAATATAATTACCAAATAAAAATATAATAAAAAATAGATTATACACAAATAATAATTTATTATTAAAAATAAAAAATATATTTGAGCTTATAATTCATTTCATCGTATACATCCTTCACCATTTTGAAATCAATGTGAAGTGATAGATGTGTAATAGATTTAATTATATGCATACAATACTTATTGAACTCAGGTTTTTTATACATGGATCCATGGCTCATGTATGAAGCCAAGCCAAGAACTTACTTTGTAGCCATAAATTATAGTTCCCTCCTCGAGTAAAGGCTAAAGCAACGTCGTTTTCTTTTTTCCCCGGTTGGAAAACCTCTCAAAACTTCATTTTTCAGAACTCAGAATCTCCATTCCATTATGGAATGTGAAGATCTAGAAACCCTAATGTTTCACTCTTATCCTTGTGCTTACTACGTTCAAAGTCCTTTAACAATATCCCATGCAAACAGCGCCGATATCCGAAACAACACCATCGAATCGGCGTTCCACTAGCCGACTCAGTCCGAAACAACTACAACAACTTTCTTTAACAAGAACAATCTCTAAGTTTCAAGATTCACTCTATCTCTTTACTCTTCTTTTCGCGGATCCAACCATTCTTTCTTGCACGAAAAGAAGGTTGCCAAGGAAGATGGACATGCGGAGAGTGCTCAGAACCGTCTGATTATCGTTGATCATCATGATGATCATGGCGATGAGGAAGATGACGATGAAGACGAGGAGTTGTGGTATCATGGGAGTGGAAAAAAGGTTCGTGGTGGACGTATTTTTCGTTTTGGTGGTCAAATTCGTGTACGTGGATTAGTTTGCAAATAAGTTGGAGACTTTTTGCTGAGTTTGGGATTTGCATTGCTTGTATTTTACATGGCTACTAAGCCTCAGTGAGCATTAATAGGATTTATTATTCTTTTGAGTTAATTTTTGTTAACGAGGAGACAGATTTCGATAGTGATGCATCTTTTGATGGACCGTGAGCTGTGTCTACTCAGTCTCGACAGTAAAATTTTAATCGCATGTTCGTTAAACAAATATTGATCACATCCTTTAAACCTTTAAATTACATTAAAAATATCCATTTCAGATGGCCGGAATTCGTCAATTTGGACTAGGAAAAGGAGTGGATAGCACTGGTGTTCCAACCAAAATCCTCACCTGCAATTGTTCCATTGATCTACTAATAGAGAACAAATCTAAGCTCTTCGGCCTTCACATTCATCCTCCAACCATGGAAATAGTCTTTGGCCTCCTCCCCTTGGCATCGTCATATGTAAGAACAATACTTTGTCTCATTCAAACTTCGATCACTGTCCCAGAATTTTATCTTTCACATCTTATTTCTTGAAGCGATATTAATTTTCAGGGTCCAAAACTATATGCTGCGAGCCACCGTTCTAGCTTATTTCAGTCGTACGTGGAAGAAACATGCTGGAGTCGGGAAAGGGATTGCCTCTGATAATTCGAATGAGTTTGAGATCGAAGGTTGTTTGGAACCTAATCAAGTTGAAGTTTCGCCACGAAGCTGAATGTTTGTTGTTCCTCAATAGCAAATATGACAAGAAGCATCGAACGCAAGCATATAATAGCACTTGCACAATAATTTTCTAAGGGAAAAAAAAATACAAACTTGTTATAAGTGTTTTGGATGTTGATATAATTATTTTGTTGTGACTGATGAACTCGTTTCAGCAGTTTGATCCATCAACGACATAAATGACAAAAGTTTGAAGCTTAAAAATTCAAGCACACTCAATCAATTGCTTGCGTTACTGCTGAAAGCACAAGGTCTTAACTAATGAGATTTGAATAAGAATATGAAACAACTTGTACCTAAACGTTGATGGAGGCCTAACATGTACCAGAATTTTGAATTTGACTATTATTATTATTATTTAATACTCCCACTAGATTCTAATCACTCTGTTACTCCATATAAGTGGGTTGTTGATAACCTTATAATCACCTTCCTTCTCTTCTCGACGGTATACCAAAATCTAGTGGCGATAACATTATAATATGAAGTAAAACTACTATCGGTTATTCAAAAAGGCATGATGATATCTAGTACTTCTTATATGCGATCCTCCTTTTGAAAATGAAAAACCAATCATGTGATTAATGCAATTGAATTAATAGTTTGGAAATCTCATCCTTTGAAGTGCTTGCCTTTCTGTATTGTCATGCAGTCTACTTTAATTAGTCTCAATCAAGAGAACGGAAGTGCTATTTAATTAATTAGTATAAAAAGCATACCATTATTAACTGCTCCAGCTAGCTAGCAATATACATTTTTTTTTATAAGCTTGATGTTTGATTTTGGAAATTAAAATAATAATTTTATGTAATAACATGGAAGGAGCAATGTTAGTGGACTGGCAAGCTTGAGGCTATAACATCTCCTTGCACTAAGATGCACTTAATAGTTAATTAGTTATCAATTTATCTGAACTTATGTTGCTACACACTAAATATGCTTCAATAAGCATCCACTATATATTACTATAGAATGATGACATTTCCTTAACACTCTTTGTCATTTGATGGGGTTTGTCTGCATTGCGATAATATTTAAGGACCTTGTTTTATACATGAAGTAACACTAACATTTCAAGGCACTAAGGTAGCTACAATATTTATTTAATTTTCAAATTTATGTATAAACAACATGACAACATTTCTATGACACTAATCGTTTCTTAGTAGGTGCTTGTATTATGATAATATTATTGTTTGGTTATTGCTTTTGAATTAAGCACTATATAAAGTTTATGTGCCAAATTAAGAAATTAAATATACAGTTGGAACTTGATATATGATTTAATTTCAGATTCCTCCAATGTCGAAACATTAAATCATTAATCATTTAGCACGAAATTTGTTTCATCCGATCAGCAGAGTATCAACGCAAATATATAATTTATAGTGCAAAGAAGAAATAAAGATGAAAGTGGAAGGATAGTGTGGCATCCACACGAAAGTGGAACTCCATCTCTTAGTTTAATCAGGGATATCGTGGCTTCCACACGAAAGTGGAACTCCATTTTTGTATTTAAATCATTGCTTTGTTTGATCTTCAATCTTAATACGTCTGAGATAAAAAGCTTCGAATAAGTGCTTTTCAGTCGTGGCTTTTCCTCTATTTTCAAGTGAAACACTAAGCATGCATTTCCAAGGCAAAGGCAAACGCCCTATGTTTAGTTAATATAAAACAAGAACGACGATGGTTTAAGGACATTTTTAGTTTATAATTAAAAAATTAACACTAATTAAAAAGTTGCTGGCAGCAAGTTACAATAAATTAACTTATCATCGCATGCAAATGCGATATTAGGGGACCTCCATTTTTGCTATATGCCGTCGTACCATGATAAAGAATTTTGTCACTAACAAAAAGTTCTTTGCAAACAAGTTGTAGCTAAATATTGGCTAGACACCATTTTGCCTAATTTGTTGAATTTAGCAATTGTACTGTCTGTAAGTACTTCTCCTTTATGCGTATAGTATAGACAAAAATAATTGAGCATCAACTCATCACTATAATAAATCGAAAATCTTTCATATATATATATATATTTATATATATGTTTTCCATCTTCAAACAATTCTTGATGAAATCCCAAAATAGAAGCATCTATGAAAATTTTAAAAAAGAAAAAGAAAATTAGGCCATGCGAAATGAATATTGCAAAGCATGCGGAGTTGGGATCCGACGTAGCCCACATTAGCGAAAAGTGAATTTCCTTATGCTACCAACTAAAAGCACTTAATTTTGTAGCACAAAGAAGAACTTCTTATTCATGCTTATAGCTTATTTGGAAAGTGGAATTCCACCTACTGGTAATCCTGCTAAACTGACGTCTGGTTCCATAAGTTTTCATGCTACTAATGGCGAAACTATGCAATCTGTCACCTTCGCAATGGTAGCATTTTTATTTTCCACATTAAAACAGTTGGGTGATTTTAATTACTCAACAAATGACACAAAATCCTCAGTATACGACAGTAAATTTTAATAATTTATAATCTTAACGGTGTTATGATAATTTCTGCTACATTGTTTTCCGAAGCAAAACGGATTATCCATATTAACCGTAGATTATCTATCGGCTTAAGTCATGTGTAGCTTAATTTAGTTGAGACCGCATTTATATTCCTGTGTCTACTTTTGACTCCGAAAAGATAAAATGTCTTGCCTTCTCTTCTGTGAATATTTTAAGATCGAATAGAGAAAAGACCTGGAGAGAGGAAAGAGTACTTAAAGCGAAGAGGCGTGGGTCGAGATTTGTTATGCAAAGCAAATTAAAATTGGAGAAGAAGTTGGTGGGAAAAAGGCTTTGTGTTCTCAGTCGACAGTCACAGAGAAATATTTAACCTAAATCACTCAAATCAAAGGTAAGCGATAGCTACCCACAACTCCTTCACCTATTAAGCTTTTCTCACTGCTTAATTTTCTTTCCACTTTCTTTTCCTTTTATGTTTCTAGTATCATCAGCACAAGCTGCTCAACCATTGTATTGAAAACGATATCGAATGTTAGCTTAATCACAACACTTTTTTCTTTCTTTCTTTCATTGCATATTATGCTTTAATGATATATTTCTTTCCTTTCATCGAGAATGCATGCATGCATGCATGTACGTGTATAGGGATTCAATTGCTGGTGTGTGTGTGTGTGTATATACGTGCATACATAAGTGAACTAAGTATAAAGAATTTCAAGCATATATGTACACAATTTCATTCTTCTTGTATTTACGTTGATATTTTAATTTTGTAGAATACTTATTTCTATCGTCAAGAACACGAAAAGAAAGAAAATCAACTTGACATTATTTTATATTAAACCCTTCTAATCAATATGTAATTTGTACTAATGGGGCTGTGGGCTCTACTCTCACATAAAAATGTGAGAGTAATTGATTCCTTAAACTTTTGTTTTAAGAGATTAAATTAATTAAATTATCTAATTATTAAGACAATTAATAAATCTAATCACAAAATTGCTCATTAATTTTATATATAAAAAAAATGAATAACTACCTAGAACAGGTTTATCCATACATATTAAATTACTTGTTTATTAAAAAGACAGTACTCTCAGTGGTCAAATTTTATTCCATTCTTTAATTACTTAAATTTGGACGTGGACGGTGTGAACTATGATTTCATCTGCTGATTCAGATGATGTCTTGACATAATTAGCTATACATATGTGAGGATTTCAAAGAAACAAATTAATCTTATTTTATGTAACTGCATGCATGAATTGATGGATTGATCTTGTATTGGAGCAATATTATCTGGGCAGAAACTGAACGAATCTTGCTTTTCAGGAAGGTTCATAGAGAAGTGGACAGAGCTTCCTAATCTTTCTTTTACTATGATTTGTTTGAACTTTATTTAGTAAGTTTAAAGTAGAGATCGATAGAATATAGGTTTTGTTCGCACATGAATTGGAGACTCTTGTTTGTTTGTGATCTTATTAGGGGAATTTAGAACTGAGGAAGGTATATATATCATGCACAGTCACAGTATGTTACTCGACACATTACCCGATTCTGTAATTTTGAGATTGTCTATGCTCTTTAATAATTACTATACCTTTTGTAATATATTCTGTTTTAATTTGAATACATAAGTTTCCAGTTGAGTTTTGTTGTGGCATAAACTTGTCACGATACTAATTTTTAAGCTAAAATTCGACCAACAATTCATATATAGACATCATTTTTTATTGTTCTAGATCTTAAATGTTTGCATGAATTAGGCATAATATTCACAAGGGCGGTAAAATCTTATATAAAAAAAAAAAAAAGTTGCTAGAGAGACTTCTATTGACGGGAATTTTGATTTTCTATGTGTAACCAAGGAAGGTTCAACTATATCTGTAAGTAAAGAAATTAATTAATTATAAAAAAAAATCTCTTGGTTTTGTCCTTGAACGTGTAAAATTTGGCTTTTCTTCCTTATAAGAATGTACTGGAGTGGCGTTTCTTCACTCCGAGCATATAATCAACCCCTTTGTCGCCATTGTACTAGGAAAAATTTTCTTCTCATGGCCGAGGATGGTAATCTGCAATCATCAAACGGCAAATGGATGATGCCAGTCTTTGTTTTCTTCAAAGATGCAAGGTATAGAGTTTTTAGTTTCTTGCGTTTTTCCGTTACTTGCGAAACATTTTCTTTGTTGATTCAACTTGGCTGATTTCAAAAACTGTAAATTTTTCAGGCTTGTTTTCAAGATGGATTCACTTGGTCTGGAAATACTGCGGATTGCATTTCCTGCTGCTCTAGCTTTAGCTGCGGATCCCGTTGCTTCTCTGATTGATACAGCATTTATTGGTCATTTAGGACCAGTGGAACTTGCAGCTGTGGGAGTTTCAATTTCCATATTCAATCAAGCTTCGAAAGTTACCATATTCCCACTAGTTAGCATCACCACTTCCTTTGTAGCTGAAGAAGATACTATCGGAAGAATTAGTAATATTGAAGAATCAGAAGATGGGAAGGTTAAAACCAGCAGTTCTGAAATGATGGATGTGAAGACAGAAGAAGACGCCGCCGCACTCGAGAACTTGGAAAAAGGTGCTACTACAAGTAGTGAAGATGGTACTCACTCTTTCTCGACCTCTGTCTATCTATGTCGTGTAAAATGAAAAACTCAATGTGGATGATTGATTTTCCTTTTATCAGATTCTAATGCAACTACTACTACTACTACATACAAGTCTCCTTCTATAACTGGTAACAAAACTAGCAGTCCCCAAGTAAGTAAAGAGAAGAGGTATATTCCTTCAGCATCAACAGCACTAATTATAGGCGCCATTCTTGGTCTCGTTCAAGCTCTCTTTCTTATATTTGGAGCAAAACCTCTCTTGAATATTATGGGCGTCAAATCTGTAAGTTATATTATTATATATTTTGAACAAGTAAAAATTTTTGAAGTGTTGACATCCTCACACAAAGCTGTTTTAAAGTAATACAAAATTCGCATTTAAAAGTCAATAAGAAAGTAAACGGAGCTCTTTCTTGTATTGATCAGGGTTCCCCGATGATGAGCCCAGCTTTAAAATACTTGACATTAAGATCACTGGGTGCTCCTGCAGTTCTTCTCTCTTTAGCAATGCAAGGAGTTTTTCGAGGGCTTAAGGATACTAAAACTCCTTTATATGCCACTGGTATGCAGAATTTATGACATGCTTTACATTGAATTTATTTATTTATTTTAAATCAAGAGAAAGAGAAATTACCTTATGCTTGTTCATTGTTTCTTTGGATTACAAACAGTTGCAGGAGATTTAATGAATATCATTCTGGACCCAATATTCATCTTTGTTTGCCGTCTTGGCGTTAGCGGCGCAGCCATTGCACATGTTCTTTCTCAGTAAGTTTGTGTAGTCCTTACATGGTTTTGTGTTCCTTATTTGATATGTTTTGCATTTAGAAATTTTCGGGTTTTATAAAACACTGATTTGTCCACACAAAGAGAAATTAAAGTCTTCCAATGCGTTTTCATTTATCTCTGTATTAACTATTGACTGATGATCTTTCCAGGTACTTGATTTCGCTGATTCTCCTGTTGAGTCTGATGAAACAAGTTCATCTCTTACCTCCAAGTCTCAAAGATTTGCAATTCAGTCGTTTTCTTAAAAATGGTGAAGTCCCCAACAATATTATTCATTTTTCTGTAGAATATCAGTTTAACAATATTTAATATTGAAGGAACAGAATTCACTTACTCTGTAAATGGGCACAGGTTTTATGTTGTTAACAAGAGTGATAGCAGTTACAATCTGCGTAACTCTGGCTGCATCAATGGCTGCACGTCTTGGTTCAACTCCAATGGCTGCATTCCAGATTTGCTTACAGGTCTGGTTGACTTCATCTCTTCTAGCAGATGGTTTGGCTGTCGCTGGACAGGTAATTACTATTCTTTTGTTTCCTCTTTTTTTCTTTTTTTTTTTTCCTCTCATTTTCAAGGTTAATTAACATTCTTATGAATATACATATTACACATTGCATGCATCTTTCAGGCAATTCTAGCGAGTGCATTTGCTGAGAAAGACTACAAAAAGGCAACAATTGCCGCAACCCGAGTATTACAGGTATGCCACCATCAAAATTCATATGATTTTCTTGTACAATTATTGTTAAACATGTGATTAATTCGTTTTGCAGATGGGTTTTGTTCTAGGATTGGGGCTTGCTGTTGTTGTAGGACTTGGTTTGTACTATGGATCTGGAATCTTTTCAAGAGATGCTAATGTTATTCATCTTATAAACATTGGCATACCGGTGAATCCCCAATTTCATTTATTGTTTTTCTTATTGTAGTTTCTATTAAGAGCAATTAACAAATAAGTCTATATCTTTGACTTTATTATATATTTAACATTTCATTCCTTCTTTCTCTTTTTCCACCCCTTCAGTTTGTTGCAGCAACTCAACCGATCAATTCATTAGCATTTGTGTTCGATGGTGTAAACTTTGGAGCTTCTGATTTCACATATTCTGCATACTCCATGGTTAGTATACAATTTTTCCAAATTCTTTACCAATAAAATGTTTTTGTATGGAATTAATTTCTAATTTCTTTCAGGTTCTGGTTGCCGTAGCAAGCATAGCATCCTTATTTGTTCTCTCTAAAAGCAATGGCTTTGTTGGAATTTGGGTTGCTTTAACCATTTACATGGGTCTCCGTACATTTGCTGGTGTTTGGAGGTAAATATTTCCTAGATTTCTTTGTATTTTATGATCACCAAGACACTAACATAATCTTTTAAATGACTGAAATGAAATGTATATTTTTCAGGATGGGTACTGGAACTGGACCATGGAGATTTCTCCGAGGTCAATTGTTGCCATAGGATTTTGTAGCTCAAGGAATTACTATATATGAATATGATGATCTAGTAACATATTTCTGTCGTCGATTATTATTATTTTTTTTTTCGTTTTCTGTTGTTTTACTTTTGTTATGTTATCATTTTCCAGAGATGATACTCTCTTTAAAGGGTTTTTCTTTCTTTTTTTAAGTGATTGAACAGACTCAAATAATGGTCAGTTTTAAATATTATTGTACTCTATTGCTTTTAAAACAAGAACTACACACATAGCTGAACAAGGGTAACTTTTGTATATTTCTTTTGGATGAATCTACTGAATCCTGGATTTATGGTCAAACAATATGCCATTCCAATCTTAGGAATTCGGGTGACAGCTCGGTGGAATTATGCACATTGGGAGGACAAATCGCTCAATTTTCAACATGGTTGAGCAGAATTTGTTCCCTAACAAGCACTCGATGGCATTAATTGTGGTTATAAATTGTAGATAATAAATAATGCTCTGAACCAACCAACCATTTCACTTATTAGAAAAAAAAAAAAGCAACCCATATCAACCGACCATAAAATGAAAAGCCCCCTAGTCCTACCACATGCCCCACGTTCACATCACTATCCAAGTTACAAGTTCTAAAACACAAACCATTTTTCTCATCCAACACCATTAAGGACTTTGTCCAGCCACCAAACTTAACTTTTATAGGGTGAATGGTACATTCCATATTCAAGAGAAAAAAGAAATACACTTCTATCTCACTCTCACATGTGCTATGATGATCTTCTCAAGAAAGATTAAAAGAATCCAAAAATATCCAATCAACCAATCCAAACCCATTTGGTGGGTGCCATTTGACAAAACATATTCCCATCCTTTCATGCTTCCCACGAATCAAAATCAGCCATGCAGAAAGATAAAGCAAGTGAATGTCAGAAAAAGACCTGGGGTAGAGAGAGCCAAAGCCATCTCAATAAAGGTATTGAAAATATATTAATAACTTTGAATTTCAGTTCTACATCATCCCAGAACAATGCATTTGCAGAAGGAATACATTGTTCAACTTACATTGAATCCCTCAAAAAGAATTACCATTCACTTCTCTCCTCACCCTACTTTGATCAATCAAAATAAACTGATCTTTCCAAAGAGAATCTTGAAATACAAAAGATACAAAGATCTTGGATCTGCTTCTTTGAAGAGTAAATTAACAAAAAAAATATAAATAATAATCCTAAGAGCAGATAATATTAGAAGAATATACCAAACCTGGACTAAGTTTCTTAATCTATGCCCAGAGAAAGGTTTCTTCGTCCTGTTGTAAGCAATTGAATAGTAAGAAATGAAGAATTTCCCATAACCCTTTTCAGCCATTTGTAACGCTTGCATCTTCCTCGCTTTCGTAACAGATTTGTCTCACAAATTCACCATCTCACTAGCAAAACTATCCACCAAATGTATCTACCTTGAGAAAATTTATACCTATCTTCAATTCGATGATTGAAATGAAATCACTTCCACTAGACTACGAGCTGATCAAGTTGCATCTGCTCAAGCCAAGCCCCAATGACAGAATGATCAATGGAATCTACTTGAGATTTAGAATTCAAAGCCTCACCAGATGAGGCAGCAGCGGCAGCTGGAATTGCTAGTTTCTCTTTCATCATCTCAGGTGGCGATTCCTTGACTAGAGATTGGACCCAAGTTAAATCAGGCTCCTCGCGATTGTTGTTCCGAAGATCAAAAGAAGACGACCTGCGCAATAGGTCTAATTCATCGCCATTAATAGACCAGTCCAGTTTTCCATTTGGAGACCCCCATTTTGACCAAGAATTCCCATTTAAAGGCGATCCAACACTGGGGATGGGATTATTGGATCCAAGATCCCTTGAGCTAAGGCTGCGAAGCTGTTGCTGCTGCTTCTCACGCTGAGCAAATGCGGCCAGCCTAGAACCCATTGGGGAAATTGGTTCCATGCTTCTAGGTGACATTCTACCAGCAGATCCAACACAAAATGAAGACTGAAGTAGAGGGCGCTCTACAATTTTGGGAGAGAAAACACTTGTTTTAATGGGAGATAGCATGTTCTGCGGTTGTTGAAATTGACTAAGAACAGCAGATTTGTGGGTTGGGGAAAAAACAGCCTGATCAGAATACCGAGGAGATGAAGAGATTTCAGCAGGAAAAAGCTCTTCAACGTTTGAGGGGGTTAGTGTTTTAGGCCGAAAGGCGCGACTCGCTGACAAAGAATTGCTGCGTGTTTGTGAAAAACAAGTTAGATCATTTAAAGCCTGTTGCTGGGAATCAAAATCTGATAATCGGCCAAAATCCTCCTGTGAGATATCTCTAGCACTGAGGGTAGATCGCAAGCGACTCGACTGAATATTGCTTCCTGGGAGATTAAGTGTGGGTACATTTGGCTGAGGCCACATGGATGACTGCATATTGCCATTTCCTGACGGAGACATTGGCTGACTAAATGGGCTCTGTGACATGCCAGTGATTGATGAGGGGGAACCGGGTAACAGCAAAGCAGCAGCCATGTCCATTACACTAGCACCAGATACAGATGAGCGTGGTGAAGGAACCACTGATCCGGAGGAGACATACAAAGAACGAAGCTCCTCAGTTGTGTGGGCAAAAAAGCAAACCCGCCTATCACAACTTGTTCCATCCTTGCAAAGCCGAGTCCTGTATTGAGCTGGATGTAGCCAGCACTCAAACACTCCATGAGCATACTCACACATATCACCACGACGACAGGAACCTTTACGGAAATCAGGGCAAGGAACACAGCTATAATGAAACTTCCTAGGATCTCTTCGGCGGGCATTCTCTCCTGGGTGGACAAAAGGACACTCCGTCCAATCATGGGAGTAGGCTCGAGAACAAGGGCGAATCTTGAATGAGAACATGCGGAACTCATCGGTAGCATATATACTATTTTTTATGTCTGGAAGAGATGGGTCAATTGGGTATTCTTTCTTCTCAGCTACATTAAACTTTGACGCCATTGGAGAAGATACCAATTCAGAAGGCGAAGGTGGTGATCCGCTGGCAGATGAAGAAAGGACAGGTGAGCTAGAATTAGAAGAAACAATTGACACTGTTAGATTTCGCTCAGCACCAGAGCCAACAACAGAAGCATTCTTGCTTCCAATAAGTTCTTCAAGAATGACTCTCGCACTCTGTAGCTTAGGTGGAACAACAATAATATCAAATGGACGATGACCATTGACATCAACACAATCTGGATCGGCACCTGCCGATAAAAGCAACCTAACAACATCAACCATACTAGCAGAACCTCCAGATGCAGCACAATGAAGAGCAGTGCTTTTATCCGTGCCGCAAGAGAGATTTACATCAGCCGTAGAATGTACAAGTATAAACTTAAGAACATCAACACTACCATATGTAGCAGCAACCATCAAGGGAGTTCGACGGTCGCAGACTATCTGTTTCGAGCCTTTTTGACGGCCATACCAAAGTCCAACCTCATCAACAGAAGAAGGATCCCGTTCTAACATTCGCTTAAAGCCTTCGAAATCATTGTTAGAAGCAATTTCCAGCATGCTGGGAAAAGAATCTTCAGTCTCAACAGCTAGATTATCCATGTCCTTGGAGCAAGATTAAATCGATCTGAACCACCGCATATGCTTCAATCAACTAGAAAATCAAGAATAAATATTATAAACTAAATTTAAAATAATGATCTTCTGAATCACATACAAAAAAATTCCATTCAACCGCTGAACCTCATGGTAAGAAATCTAAATGCTAATTACATGAAAGAAAATGGTGATCTTAGAGCAAGAGCACCACACAAAATCAAGACATCAGGTATTGAAATGCGATTATAACTACAAACAGCAACAGAATCTAGTAAAGCATCATTTCAGATCTACTCACAGTCTACAATAATCTAGATTGCTAACTTTTTATCCTAGAAAGCACTCAATCTTATTCTCAAAATCATAACTTTTGGTTATTAACATGAAGAATCTAACTTTTACTCATTTTCCCACAGTTTGCAACTACCCAATATCCGAAATTTCTTTCTCCATCAGTTTCCTTCCATTTTCTCAGCAACCAAGCATGATAAAACACAAGCACAGAAATATAAATATATCAACAGTTTGGTGAAGAACAAAATGAAAATGAACTAACCAGCTACAAAATCTGAAGCCAGGAAAGTCAACGAAAAGTCAACAGATCTTAGCAGAGTTAACAACACAATCAGCATGAAGTTTCATGGATCTGCGGAGCAGAGATCAAGAAAGAAACTTCCAGCAATAAGCAAAAACACGCCGCGATAGCTGGATCGATACAGTGTTCTTATAATGCTACATGCTTAACATTTCCTTCTACTTGTTCTTCTTCGATGCTAACGAGGAAACAAAACTAAGAAATAGGAATCAACAGAGAGAAAGCAACGTCTAGAAATTGAAATGAAATTGAAATGCAGATTTTTTTTCATTTTAATGAGACGGTGGTAATTGGTATATAAAAGAGAGAAATGATGTTGAAATGCAAGTTAAATGAAACTCAAATGAGCGTTAAATTTAAAAGTTGGGGCGACCGGTTCAGCCGGTGAAAGGGTATGGACGTGAACAGGGGGATTAAAAATTGTATTGTATTTGAGATTTGGAATCCGCCAATCGAAGAGAAGAGGCATTGGTAAATTGAATAGTGGTCAAATCAGAGGAAAAATAGATTTTTGGAAGTTAAATTATTATCATTATTATTATTATTATTATTATTATTTGTTTTTTAATTTGAGTTTTTGTTTTATTTAATTATTATTTTATTTAAAGAGAGTGATTTAATGGGGGTGTTTGGGAGAAGGAGTAATTCCTCTTAACCAAAAGATATTTGATGAGTGAGTTATTAATTTATGAATTAATTTTTTATGTCCCCACCCCACCACACCACTCCACTCCACTTGCTAGTTTATACAATTTTGTTATGATAATGCTTTTGCCATTACAATCCCAACCTCTTGCACCCATTCCTTTCCTTCTCCTTCTTTCTTTAATTAGTAATTGCTAATCCAAACTTACTTCGAAATTAAATTGTTAATCCAAACTTACTTTGAAATTAATCTTTCT
>JAXCLQ010000009.1:4909337-4919821 GCA_035584115.1 Cedrela odorata
TTAATTAGTAATTGCTAATCCAGACTTTTTGAAATTAATCTTTCTTTAATTAGTAATTGCTAATCCAAACTTAATAAGAAATTAAATTGTTAATCCAAACTTACTTTGAAATTAATCTTTCTTTAATTAGTAATTGCTAATCCAGACTTTTTGAAATTAATCTTTCTTTAATTAGTAATTGCTAATCCAAACTTAATAAAAAATAATGGCCCATGCAGGTCTCGAACCTGCGACCTTCGCGTCATTAGCATGACGCTCTAACCAGCTGAGCTAATAGGCCATTTACTTATAAAATTTAATAATTTATTATCTATTTAATCTCAATTACGCGGAATAATTTCTTGGACCAACATGCTAAGAGATAAATTGCTTGTTTTTTGATTAACAAACAAAACAAAAACTCATTGGGTCCCATTTTTTGGAAGGCAGTTGTGGATAATAAGGTATTTTTCGGGCTTCCTCGAATGGATACAAATCCAATATGGACCCAAACCAAGATTTCCTGACACTGATGCCCCTTATCATCGTACACTTGTCACCGGTTAAGTCATTATCATAAGATCAAAATAATTAATGGTTTCCTATCTTCTTCCCCCATCAAAAATTGTCCTCCGCATAAGGATCAGAAATCAATGGTGCATATTATATTAGAGCATTCGGCTGGTATCTCGTGGGCTGATCGAGTTTCTGCTAATGTCGCGTTAATGTACATCTAAACTACGACGTCAGAATTCTAAAAGAAAGGAATGGTACATGATCATGATCAACTAGTGGAGGGACCAATGTAAAGACAGTAGGATAATCGGGACCTTCAACTCGAAATCATTGTACCATCGCAGACCCAATAATCCAAAGGCTGTCAATCATGGGCCATGATTTTCAATGGTGGGGTCCATTATGACAGAACTCAATTGACCTTATCCAATATCAAATGGCTATTGTTTGCTCCTCCCACGCCATCTTGTCAACCACGTGATACCGTATTCCCGCCCAAACACAATACACTTGTAAAACAGCTTACCTATTGTACAAATTTAAAAAGATAAAATAGTATTAAAGTCCCTGATTTCTACATATTTACAAATAAATACAAATTTTATTTATTTCTAACAAATAAGTACCATATTCACACTAGTGAATGTTCAATTTATTCCATTTCCAAAGAGTATTCCATTCGGGTATTTCGGTTAAATATAATTCTGTTCATTCATTAAAAATATAAACACTCCACCTCCTAATGCCCAACCAGCAATTTCATTTACAAAATCCACACTAGAAATCAATGCAGAGCATAAATTACAGCAGCCGTTTCCTTTCCTACATTACAAACTCTTGCTCTGTGTACAAACTATCCTCATGAAGAATGTAAATAAAGGACAGAGAACAAAAACAGAAACAAATTGCAGACTTGTGCAATTGAGAGACTAATAGTAGCTGGTTTTTGCTCTTTCTTTACATTTTCCTTTGATAATTTGTTTGACAAACTGCTTCCACCCCTTCTTATGAGCCTTCTTGTCAACTTTCTCTTCTCTTCTCTTCTCTGCCTCCATCTGCAAACACAGCTGATTCAATGCCGTCAGATTTATTTAACCCTTGATTTCATCAAAGCCACATATCAAAAATCAAAGGTCAGAATTTTTCAATTTCATCTTCTACAATTGTTAATTAATGGGGGTAATTAATAATCTATTTATAATAAATAAGTCCTTGAATCCAACTATTTATGATTACTAGATCAGTTCCTATAGTGTTGTGTTAATAGGCTTCAGTATTAATTTGTATATTCCATTGTAATTATCAAGATATGATTGTAGACTTATTTCAATAGATGTAACTAGCAAGGACCAATTTGCAATGAACAGACAAATCATATTTTTATTTGTAAAACAATAAAAACTTAATAGAACTAAATATTATTCTCCAATTGACAGTAAGTTAAAAGGTACCTTGAGGATGCGGCCCTCTACCTCGTCAAGCCTTTCAACGAGGGTTCCTTTGACTCCAATTTCAATTTCCATGACCACATGATCAATCGGACGGCAGTACTTCTCTAGACTCTTGGGGGGGAAATCAACGGACGATGCGTGACCATCGCTTGTTAGGGTCCCACTTGACAGTGTGGATGCATCTGAACTCTTCGATGACCTGTTGCAGCTTCTAATTTCCTCCAGCTGCCTCAACTGATTCACAACACAATTTACCCTGAGTTTCACAATCTAGATAATGATCTTCTGACGTCGTGACTTCCATATCATATATTATATCCGAACATGACAGGACACCTTGTTTAGGTGGGAGTAAATCTTTAGAGAGTCTCAGAAGATACATGAATTAACATAAACCATGATCACTATTTCCTATTACAATGAATTATTGGCTTCGAATTTGGATTTGGGGCAGTATGCACAAGAAAATCTTGCACCCAACTAGACATAATATGGGTGGTTGATATTGAATTTAAATAACTTACCATGTTGTCTAAACGATCAAGTCTAGAGAGAATTGGTTCTTCTGTGGCTGCCATTGCTAATTCTTTGCGGGAAACAGGTGCTAGTGCTCTCTATTTTTATATCGTTTTGGGTTGGGCTGAGGGTCTATGAATAAAGGTTGACAAAAGCTGATTGCATGTTACCACGTGTCGTAACTTGGTGTTTTCTGCTCTGTCAGTACAGGACACGTGTTGTGTGATTAAGCTGATGATTATGATCAAGATAAAGATGATGCATCCAAGCATATATTACGCCGACACGTCATGCGAACCATGCATAACTCTTGCAATTTTTGCAAGGAACATAATAGAATCTTAGGTTAAGGTTAGTCTACCAGTATTGTATACGACTGCTTTTGAATCACCAATTTGAAATATGGTCTTATTAGAAATATAACAGAATCATATATAATATATCATAGAATGGTTCATTTTGTTAGATTTAATTTGATTAAAAAACAAAAGCGATTCTTTATTTCCTATTCGGAGAGGTGCTTTTACTAGAAATCAAATGGGCGATTAGCATAGGGTCGACCGGATGAACCCTGCTGCTGACAATGGATACGAATATTAAGATCACTTGTGAAGTTGGGATATGTATTGAAAAATAAAGAATGAATAAATATGTCCGCAGCATTTTCCATAAGTTACAATTATGAACTTTAGAATGAGAAAATCTTTCAGCTTGTCTGTCCAATGACAAAGCATTGCACTCATGGTCGGAACAACACAATATGATTTTTCTAGTTTACATAACCTATAAATATAATCTGCTCATGATGGGAATTCACATACACAAAACAAAGTCACAGCGGAATAAAAATGGGCAAAATCATGAACTTTAAGTGATTCCCACCTCTTTAATTCTTCAGTTCGGTGAGACCAAAAACAAGTTTTCTGAAATCCACGAGTTATTCTTCTAACAGTTGATTCCACATTGTTCGACATCAGGACCGGTAACTCTGGTAGTAAAGGGATCAACTCGCACCCAAAGCAAAGAGAAGATAGAAGCAAGGAGAATTGACCACACTACAACAATGGTAGGTGTTCGGTTCTGGCGCCCCATCAATCCTTTCAGGAAGGGATACAAATGTACAATCACCCAAAATGCAAAGAATAGCTTGCCAAAGAGTGGACCCCATGACTGATAACCACTGTTGATGGCATAGGAGAAACCGGCGACAACACCAACTAAATTTATGATGAGAAGAGTTGTTGGTGGGATAAGAAGAGTTGTCCATTTGAACAAATAGAGTTCAGTAAAATCTCCGTCTTCATCTGATGCCTTGGAGGTGACAGTGAAGTTGGTGTCAATACCAGCAAGTACTTTGAGAAGACCTTGGAAAACAGCAAAAAGATGGGCTGAAACACCACCAATAACCCAAAATTGTTCATTTCTCCACCATTCATCAATTCCAACACCACTCCACCTCATTTCCAGAATACCAGTGGCGAAGATGGACAGAAAGAGGGAAATAAACCATATACTGGCAATATTACTAATCTGCAGGAAAACGAGCCGACAAAAAGAATTTGGGTATTCGCAGCAATCGCAACATAAAGCATATTTCACAAAATTAAAAATATTAGATACAAAATGGAGATGCAACATACCTGAGGAATAATGAACTTGTTAGTCAGTAGACAAACCGCTGGCAGTGTACAATACATGAGAAGAGGAATAGAGGTGATTGGATAGATGGTGGTGTTTACATAATTAAACCTCTCAAGCCATTTCAACCGACCACTATAACCATACCAGATGGGGCAATGCCGACTGAGAAGAATTTCCACTGACCCTAGAGCCCATCGAAGCACTTGGTTTAGACGATCTGAAAGATTAATAGGAGCAGACCCTTTGAAGGCCGGGCGCTTAGGCATGCAGTAAATTGATCGCCAACCACGGGCATGCATCTTGAATCCAGTCAGAATATCTTCTGTAACAGAACCATAAATCCATCCAATCTGCAGAGCAAGAGGAAAAATATCTTCTTATTGATAGCCATCACAGGCACCTAGTTTTAGCAAAGGAATAAAACAAGAAAACAAATAATTTCTGAAAGCAGATGGACAACTAGGACATCTAATGCACACTGATAACCAGCATTAGAGATTCCAAATGTACAAACTGATAATAAAAAATCATCTCCAGGGGACTAATAGATGTGTTTAGATGAAATGAACAATGAGTCATTTTCAGTTGCCTAGATTCACGAAGTCATGTTATACCCACAATAACTTGACATACACCAGTCTCTCTGTTTACTTAGACAGCATACCTCAGTTCCCCAATCCGATTTATCTTCGTAACCACAACTGATAACATGAATGGCCTCTTTAAGAAGTGTTTCTGGTGTTGCAGACTGTGGAACACCACCGTTCTCCATAAGCGTAGAGGCAACAAAAACAGCTGATTGACCAAATCGTTTCTCTAGGCTCATTTGTGACATAAGCAGTGACTTTTCATCATCAAATCCAGCACCTGAGTTTGCAAATGCATGAAAGATGAGAGTCGTACATAAAAAATACAACAATTTTAATTATGTACCTCAATCAATTACTGCCATAAAAAACCATGTTCTGTTGATTGCTTCTGTTGTCAATGTGAAAGCTTCTATCAAGTAAATAGCAGAGAAATTGAAAAACAAGAAATAAAAAATGTACCTTCCACTCCCTCCTCTATGTCCTCTAGGCTAAATATTGGTACAGTAGGGTCCACATGCTTGCTGGATTTCTTCTTGTCCAAGCCCTTTTTACTTGATTTTGAACTCTTCTTTCGTGAACCACCACATAGTGATGATAAAAACCCTGGTTTTTTATGCTTGGGTTTAAGTGGAGGTTCATAACCATACAAAGCCGTCCTGTTGAAGACACATCCAGTACCCACATAAACAGGACCTTGAATACCATCTAAACCCCTCAAGTTGATCTAAAACCAACAAGAAAATCACGTATAAAAAACAAGGTACAGTATTAAGATGCATTATCAAATTGGCGTCCATCATATGGCATATAAGACAGATTCACACATGCAAATAAGGGCACAATGATGCACTGCTTAACGAGAGAAGATAGAACTATACACTAGTTAATAGAAGAAAAAAGAACTTACATCAAAGAAAACTGTATTGCGATTGGCATATCGATCGTTCCTATCAATACCATCAAATCTCTGAGGAAATTGAACATAACAAACATGTTTTCCAAGATTGGGATCCATCATAAAACACATAGCTTCCCTCAAGGCTTTGCTGTTGTTAATGTAGTGATCACAATCAAGATTCAACAAGAAAGGTCCATTAGTAAGGACTGCTGACACTCGAACCTGCATTTGATTTAAACAGGCAACAAGAAGTCAGATAAGGCCACAATGAAGAGTAAATCCAATTTACTGTTAAAAGCTCACCAGTGCATTCATAGCACCAGCTTTCTTGTGGTGTTGAAAGCCAGGTCGTTTTTCACGAGAAACATAAACCAACCGTGGAAGCTCATTACCCTCAGTATCCAGCCCTCCACTTTGTCCTAAGAAAACCTGCAAACAACAAAATAAATACATCTCAGTAACACAATGATCCTACCACCAACTCAACTCAATCAAGCTTCAGTTCCGAATTAGTTGAAGCCTGCTATATAATTCCCTTTACTACAGTTCCACCTCATCAAGGTCAGTGTTACAATGATCTAACTTCCAATAAGAGAAAACTATCAGATGACCTCAGGACCCAAATGAGTCATGATTAAACAAATGAAAAAACAGACCCCAGGAAGCAGCTTAAGACCCCACAAGACAATGAGAAATATTTTACTAGGTAGTTAATACAACTATCATACAAATAACAAGACCTGAAATGGAATCCAATATGTATAAAATCATAGCTATATGAATTCATGTTCCATGGGGTTGTGGAAAAAGTTTTTTGTTCCAACAGAAACTCTTAGTTCTTCAAGTCCATAACAAATAATGTTAATGATAAGCAGATCTACAGTCAAAGAAATTGTCTTACCTGGATCATTCCTGGATGATCTCTGGTGTTATTTCCAGGCCATGGAGTCCCATCCTGCATAACCCATCCTTCTTCAGGAATCTTTTGTGCCTTTGCAACAAGCCCGTTGATACGGATTTTAAACTCTTCATACTCTCTCTGCAACCCAAGGTCATATGTAAGTAATATTCAAGGCAGCAAAGAATGAAGCAGCAGGTATGCTTGCACATTAAACCTTACCTTCATAGCTCTACGATCTTTGACAAATGATGGTTGGACTTTGTCCTTCAAATAGTCAATTTTTTGTGCAAAGTACCATTCTGGAGCCCGAGGCTCAATGTTATATTTCTTGCAAAAAGGTACCCATTTTCTTGCAAATTCTGATGTTTCAGATAGAGCTTCAAATGTCAACATAGCTGCACCATCATCAGATACATAGCAAGAGACTTTGTCAACAGGGTAGTCTACTGCAAGGATGGATAGCACAGTATTGGCTGTCACAAGAGGAGGCTCCTTTAATGGGTCAACAGTACTGACAAAAATGTCAACGGCAGCTAACTGTGATGGTTCCCCTTCACGATCATACCTGTAACTCATGTAACAATTCATATTAAAACCCTAACTAGAAAGAAAATATCATCAGAATTTAATTTAATACTCAGCAATACACATGAAGATGAAAGGAAAGAGTGTACCTCAGAGCAAGCCTGTCCAGATATGTCTCACGATTTACTGGAAGCCACTTGGGGAACTGATCCAATATCCAGGATATTGCAAACCAGATCTCACATATCACAGATATCAACCATAGAGCATAGGCATTGGGCACAGGATTTGTTATTCGGTAGTGCAAGAAAATGCAGAGAATAATGAGCCGCAGAACGATAACCATCCTGTAAGGATTTATCCTTGATGATGGAATGGAAACCTTCCTTGAGAGAGGTTGTCGTGCTTCATCATTCCTGTAAGACAAAAGTGATTACACATAAATTACAGAACCAGAATTTAGAAAAATAAATAAATAACAACAAAGAATATTAAACATGGGAACCACTGATTCAGTGGTCATGCTTTATAATCACAGTGAAATGTCTTAGTAACAGTGAAGCTGATGTATTCAAGAACAAGATAAAAGAATGACAAATATAAAGTTTTATAATTGCTAAGGACTCACAACAAGTACAAGAGGGTAGATCAAGCGGAGAAAAAGGAAAATTTATAGAATCTGATCAGGTAGGAACTCACAACAAAGAGTCATCTACAAGCACATCAGTGCTAGCATCAATATCTCCACCACCCCTCTCAGAAGCAGGCTGACCAGTGCTCATAGGAACTACATTCTTCTCTTGCTTCATCTTCCAGCCATCAACTCTCTCTTTCCATGCCACATTGCCTAATCCAGGTGATCCAAACTCCCTTACAGGATCCACAACCCTAATATTAGCTGCAAAAAGAGCGTTTCCAAGGACTTAGAATCAATACCAGATAGGAACAATGTTAATATCCAGAAAAAGTAGATATTACTTTAGAAAGGATGGACATACGTGATTGATTGATATCGCCCGAGTAAGAGAGACTGTGGATACGCTTGCCAGCACCAACTCCAGGAGATGCCATGGAGAGATGTTCAGGTGATGCAGCAGATAATTCTCCAGAAACCTAGAAGATAGGAATGACCAAAAGATTAATTTGACTTCACCTTATCAGCTAAAACAAGATTAACAGCATGACAAAAGCTTATTGATGTACCTCCTGTCCGCTAGTGAGCCGAGGAATATGGTTATGAGAAACCTCATTGTCATATTTTGGGGCACCAACATCCTCCCTTTGTCCATATCTCATATGCCAGCTCAACATGCGCTCTGAGATTTTTTGCTTCTGGTTTTGATTTTCTGAAGAGTAATTGAAATCACTGGCAACTTCATCAGCATCGCCATCCTCTTCTCGGTCCCCTAGAATAGCAGGGCTACCTGGAAGTGCCAGACAATGAGCAACAAATGTGATCCAGTATCATCCACTTCACCAATAAAAGAAATTTGGTACCAAGTGATAACAGACAACCGATAAGGAAAAAATTGTAAATCAGTGGGAGAAAAGTCCCCTGCATTTACATTCTATAATGACAAGATAATTTGGTCAACCTAACATGCCACGTCTAGCATTTATATTTTTTTAACTCATGTTAGTACTTTAAAGTAGCATTACTGTGTGTTTAGTATAGTGGTGAATTGATTAACAAACCTTTGTGCCTTTCGTATCTAGTTTTGCATTGAGGGCAAGACTGATTGCCATCCTTCCTCTCATACTCATAGCAGGGTCTGCAGACAGGAAATGCACACACATCGCAAGCAACAAATGGATCACCATCCACAGTTTTGCCAACATTATCACCGCAGATCTGACACACCTGCCCACCCAAGTTCTTCATGGACTTAACCTGACCAATAAAAATCATTAAAACACATTCAATTCAAACACCTGAAAGGCAATGTCTGGCAACTAAACACCACATGCTGAAAAATCTAGACCAAGCCAGCCCACCCAACTCTATATACAACTCATATCACCAAAAACAGGCAGAGTCCAGGCACTGAACAAATTTTATGCTCCACTTTGTTCAATCAGTGAAATCCAAAGAGTAGTAAAAAACACAGCACTCCTCGTGATTTAGAAACTAAGAATATAATACTTAAACTCAACCTAGTGCAACCTCTTGGCTTAGTGAAAACTTTTCACACTATAGAACCTAAAACAACATAAAGCTTTCTTCAATACTGTCATTTTCTTCTTCTTCTTTTTTTTTTCCCTCAAATTTCCAATCAACCGAAGGGAAACTCATAAACTTCAGAAAGTAACACGGACAGACAAATAAATAAATAAGCCATTTGATATTTACCCCAGTTTCTCCTTCTGATTCCATGGTTCCTTCCTTCTATTTGTTCGGATTTGAGCAATAAATAGATTATTTTGGTCTCGTCTCAACAAGATCTCCACAAGTCTGTTAGTTGAACAACTATAAAAGCTCTTCTCACTCTTACAAATTGTTCCAGTGAAAGCTCAGATCTGCAACAAAGAGTGAGGATCAGATCGTCTCCTTTAATAAGCAGTCTATTAACCACGCAGCAAAAGAAAGGAAAAAACACAGATTTCTGTTTACTCTGAAGCAAACAGAGTGAGCGAAGTTCAGTCCACATCAACACACCCCAAATGAAAAATATTACCAAAATAAAAAGGAAATAAAAAATATAATCGGATTTTCGCTAGCATTCCTCGATTTTCCCGGAAATCAAGCACCGCATTAGCAAAATTGATTAAAAAAACTCTTGGATTTACAATACTTACGAGAGAAAAATCATATCCCATTCAAATCAAAAACATCCACAATAAAAAAAACAGTAATAGTAATCGTAACCAAAATCTCACATTCAAACCTCGAAATCGGAGATTGGTGAGCTAGACTGGCCAAATTGACCCGAGTAGACGACCAATGCAAAGCAACAGCCAACAGCCAACAGCCTGTACTCTCTCTCTTTCTCGCTCTCTTTATGCATATATATATATATATATATATAATCAATTATTTATTTATTCTAAAAAATCCTCGCTTTAATTAGCTGTATATTTAGAAAGAGAGAGATGACTTGAAAGAAACGAAAACGACACGTTAACTAAAGAAGAGCTCTCTCTCGCTCAAAACTCCATCACCGACAGTGCTAGCTACTGTGACTGAGAGAAAACTCAAATCATTTCTTCCCTCTCTTATTTTATTCTCCATTGTTGCAATTTTTGTTAATACGTCCTTTTCTTTTATAATTTATTTATTGCTTGGCTTAGGTCAGGTCAGCTCGCGTAGATGCCAACAGCTGGAATAAGGTTGAAACTTGCAGTTTCTCTGCAGTACTTTGCATACGGCGGAGGGTTTGACTGTGTCAGATTGAGCAAATGAGAATGTGCCACGTTGGCTTAGAACAATGAACCCGTTTTACGCGTAATAGGAAATACTATTCTTTTAT
>JAXCLQ010000009.1:4919921-4938275 GCA_035584115.1 Cedrela odorata
GAGCAAATGAGAATGTGCCACGTTGGCTTAGAACAATGAACCCGTTTTACGCGTAATAGGAAATACTATTCTTTTATCTTGTAAATTTTGATATTATAATACATGTAATTAATATGTGATGATAATAATATACCTTATCCTATGTATACACCCACATTTTGCACGTTTTGATATTATTTTAAAGGCTTTTAATTTACAATACAGTGGTAATGTTGAGACTTAGAGACATGTAATCATGCATGTTTCCATTCCCATGAATTTCGTCAAGTAAAATAAGTAATTGTGAGTTTATTGGTTCAAATTTCGTACATATTTGATACATGGAAGTGCTATAAATGTTACTTATTATGTTAATGCATGCGGTGGTATTATTATTAATTAAATTTTTTTAATCTAATTAATTAAATGAGTATTAATATAATAACATGACATAATAATAACATGAAACTATCTTAAATAAATTAAAAAAATCTTAACTAAATTAAAAAAATTTTATCGAACAATTTTTTAAAAATATGATTTGATTAATAAAATTTGTCAAATAACAAAATTTTGAAATTAAAAAAGAAAATAAGTTGTTAGTATTGTTGCATGTATTATTATTAAAAAAAATTCTGTCACAATTTAATAAGCCATTGGTAGATACCATACCATGCTCGAAGCTCGTTGGCATTTTTGACTCAAACCGGCGTCGTTTTCAGGTTCAATAAATCAAGGATAAAAGGATAAATTCTAATGCCAGGCCGTGAGAATCCCGGAATTTTGAATTCAATGCACCAAAATGAAATAGTGTTTTCCGAAACTAATATTGAATTGTGAAATGGTTCTGCTCCGTCTGAATTTTCAAGTTTCTCCCAAGTTACTTTGAAAGACGAGAATTGCAGCAAATAGGAAGGGTAGTTTGGTATTTTTGTTTAATCAATATTGCATAGAATTGTTAAATTCGTAGACTCGAGCTCGATAGGTTTGATTTTGAAGGAAGGTTTGCTGCAAATCCCTCGAGTTCTGTATCGTGCCGTGCTTGAACTCGAACTTAAAGGTTTGGCATCTTCTATCAATCAATTGTTCGAACAGTTTGGCGGCGGCGCATTCAAAGCAGTGAAACATGGCCTCTTTTGGCGCTCTCAAGTCCGAAATCTACGATAGAGAAGAGAGAAAACAGTATGTTTAAAAATATTTGTTGTGCCAAAATATTTGTTTATATATATTTATACGATTTAATAGATGTTCGATCATTTGAATTTGATCGTGTCCAGGCAATACCAAGCTCATATTCGAGGTCTCAATGCCTACGATCGCCACAAAAAATTCTTGAACGACTACGGTACGCTAAACAATGCCAACGTTCATGTTTATGTTTACTTGTATATTTTTTTTTGATTTAATGCATTTTAATTAATTTTTATAGTAAATGATTTAGTTGTAAATCACGAATTGATTGATAATGTACATGGTTTTTAGTAAGTGTTATAACATAGGAATTCTATCTATTTTTGTTTATGCAAGGATATCCATCTGCAATGTAAAATGAACTTGGAATGATTTTGTGACTAGTAATTTTGGTTCTCATTGGTGTAAAAATGGGACATAAAGAATAGTGCAAATAGTGAGCATTTTATTTGCTGATTCTTGTTGTCCTAAATCAAAAGGATGGCGAACAATCTCCTCCATCAAGCAAGGAAGGAGGCTACAGTCATACTCACATTTTATATTCATTTTCAATGAAAACATCATTGCTATACAAGTGAACTTGGTTGTTTTAATAAGCAAATATTTGTAGGAAAACTTTTGGGATATCGTATTTTTTGGATTTTGATGTTGTTTCATGGAAAATTTTGGTTTTCTTATAGTTGTTTAGAGTGCTTGTTACAATTTGATTTCATCGGTGATGATAATTCTTCTTCCGTTTCAGTTCAGTAGAAATGGAATAGACGCGGGTGTTTTGTAAAATTTTATATTAACTTTAGTTGAGAGCTAAATTTTGTTATCAAGACTTATAGCAATTCTTTGGAAAATTCACAGTTTGTCTTTGTTTTGCAGTTTCCTTCTATGGGAAAGAAAAATCTACAAACCTGAAGCTGCCTATTAAAACTGATCAAGACACGCTAAGAGAAGGATATCGGTATGTTTATCTAAGTAGAATACCATGAATTAATGCTAATACCTGTATATCACTTCTGTACATTTGGCCAGATGAATGTATTTTCTCTTCACATCCTATACAAAGGCGGTTCCAGGCTCCATAGAAAGAACCAAATTAAGGAAAATGGATTTTTTTCCTTTCGGTTTTTGGCAGCTGATTTAGGAAAGGGAAAACTAACACCCAAAGAAAAAGTGAGACAAAAATAAAATTTGAAAATTTCTTTGTATATATGCAGTTTCCCACTCTCTTCAACTTATACTTTTATTCTTTCGTTTAATTATAATCAAAATTCCATAGAGTCTTCTACTCCTCAAAAGGGTTAAAGCTTACTAAATAATATAGTAACATAGGTAAATTAGTGTCTCTCATGCTACTAGTAATTGTGTCAGAGTTTTGTAATGTGAAAGTCTGTTTGTTGTGTGCCCAAGTATTGTTTATTTGTAATAACATAAGCATATAGCTAGCTCTGGTATTTTATTTCTTGGTTTGTTTCTAATGGCAGATTCATTTTTCTTTACGGACCCTACATGGATGCTTATCCTGATCTGCCCTTGTTTGATCTTTTATTTGACTTGATTTCCCTTTTAAAACAATCATACATTCTTCAAGAAACAGCTAATGGTAATTGAAAAAATGCTGCTGTATGAAACCAGTAGTTTCACACTTGGCTCACCTCTTTATCTATATTATTGTTAATAGTAGATGAGGAATAGACTCATTCATTTTGTATTGATTACTAATGCTCTTTATTATGAAAAACTTAGTATATTTACTATGTTCTACCTTTCTATTTTTTGCAATGGAACTCTATGGTTTTGTTTAATTTTTTAATTATCTTTATTAAGGTTCATACGTTCTGAAGAAGATGATAAGGATTCATCATGGGAGCAAAGGCTAGTGAAGCGTTATTATGATAAGCTTTTTAAAGAGTATCCTTTGCAAATAGATATTGTTTGCATATCTCAATTATTGAATTGTAGGAATATCTGTTTGTTGGCTGATTACTGCTTGATATTATTATAAGAACAGTGATCATAATTTTCTAGTAAATGTAGCTGCTGGAACAGATGTGTGTATTATACATTTTATTAATACTCTTGTTATGAGTTTTGACACGATTTCCTTTATTTTTCTGTGATTTCTGAACCATAACTTATAACTTCCGTAATATCTTACATATCACAGGAGAACACTTCATTGCGCAATAGAATCTGCTGGAAAATCTCTTCATTTATGGAGCCTAGATTAGGCATTACCATATCATTTTTTAATGCTACAAATTTTTGTAAGATGTATAAAATGAGTCAAAGGCAAAAGGGAGGTCATGCAAGTAATTCAATAGCAAAACAAGAATGAAAAGGACCAATCTCATTACCAGGGAATAATTGGCACCATTTTTTATTTCCTCACTAGTAACTGTTCTTATGTCATTTTGCTTTGATTAAATGTTTTGGTGCATATGCATATTGAGTATGCGTATATTTTATTTGTTCCTTGTTCATTACCTTAATTTTATTCAAGATACTGCATAGCTGACATGTCACATTACAAGAGTGGCAAGGTATGTAGGCAATATGATTTTTTCATTCTGTTCTTGTACCCGTCACTCTGACGCTGATGCTAATCTGTTCTTAATCTCATTGTTAGTAATGAGAAAATTCCTTGTGTTTAGTGTTTCCATCCTAATAGGAGGCATATTTTGGTCAACTGTAATGCTTGTGGTTGCAATATATTATTATTTTGTATGTGACTAAATAGCCTAATTCTTAGCTTTAATCTCTTAAATATTTGCATTGCTTAGTTCTTTGTTGGCATTCCTTGTTATCATTCGTCCTTTCTAGTGCAAGCTTGTTATTCCTAAAGTTTTGGTGTATACCATTTAAAATTATTTTTCTCTTATTATCTAACTTTTTACTTGTAGATTGGTTTGAGATGGAGAACAGAGAAGGAAGTAGTATCTGGGAAAGGTAATATTTTTCCTTTCATTTACTATATTGGTAGTCTTTTTTTTTTTAATTCCACAGTGTCTTCTTTGTTTGGGGAAAGAAATTAAATTTTGCATGTGTATTATTTTGTTGATTACCTATTTGTTTGGCATAGGAACCCTATCTATCTTAAGCTTGCTCTCTCTTTCATCTCATCATTCAAATGGCTTACTGATTTATTCAATTCTTGGAATATCTGGTGTACCACTTTTTTCCTCAATGATTTTAAAGAATGACGAGTCACAATTTACATATTATCCCTTTCTGTCAGGGCAGTTCATATGTGGTAACAAACATTGTGATCAAAAGGACGGCCTAGCAAGCTATGAGGCAAGTCTCTGTACTTTTATCACTGGTTGGAATCTTGGCTAACCTTTCATCCCTTAAATTTTTATAGGTTATCAAATGATAATTAGTGGTTCTGTCTTGATGAGTTACGAGTTCATACTATTATAAAATTGCTGGTTTTAATATGAGTTGGCGTTGTTGGAATATCTTTTAAGCTGTAAATACTAGCCATGGATCTCGAGTCCTGACATACTGTGATTTTTAGTTTTGCTTGGAATTATTTTAGTTTTAAATTGAAATTAAACCTACCGGATTGACACATCTGAATCTTGAATTTTTAACGTTTGACCTATATTCTCTCCAGCCTGTTTTGGATGCTATATTGCATTTGTTCCTTGCAAAAACTTTTATCTTAGACATTATTTTCTAATTTACTTTTTCATTCAACAATTTGTAGGTGAACTTTTCTTATGTTGAAGCTGGAGAAAACAAACAAGCACTTGTCAAATTGGTAACTTGTGAGAGGTGAGTGGGTATTTAAAACAGCATTGTTTAATGTGCTTTAACTTTTATGTTTTTCTGACTGCATTTTTCTTCTTGATGAGCATTTTCAAATAGATGTGCCGAGAAGCTTCATTACAAAAGACGGAAAGAGAGGGACCCACTAGAAAGACAAGAGCAAGAGTCTTATAAAAGGAAGAGGTACTAATTTTCATTGCAGAGTCTTTTCTACTTTGGAACCTAACATCTACCAGGTGGTTTTTGCTGTTTAGTGACTGATTGACTGTCTTCTTTCAGGGATCAGTCTAGAAGTGACCGTGATACAGTCGAGGAATATGAGGAGAGCGTAGAGAGGAGAAAAAGTTCAGAAAGAAGAGAGGAAAAAGAGCTCAAAAAGAAGAGGTAACTCAAGTCCAAGAGCTTTTATTTTGTTACCAATTATCTACTGATCGAAGTATGGATGCTTTTACCATATTGCTCTTTCAGAACTGACTATGAATCTTCTTTCAGGGATCAATCATGGAGTGATGACAAAATGGATGAGAAGTATGGGAGAAAAAGTTTGTCAAAAGGAGAAAAAGAAGCGTATGAAACGAACAGGTGATAAATCTGTATTCAATATCTCTTTTTCTTGTGAACTAATTGTCCACTAGTTTGTGAGGGGCTCTTTTTTTTTTTTTTTTTCCTCTTAATGTTTAGAAACTAACTCCCCCTCTACTTTCAGAGACGGACCAGGCAGTGATGGTGATTCAGACAAGGTGCATGGGAGTAGCAAAGAGAAAGGAAAAGGTTTGGAGTTGCTACGGTTAATATATCTGATATTGTGTGTTAGTCATAGGTTGTGCTTGCTAATCTACTTAAAGAGAGTAAAATATACTCTAGCCCGTGCCAAGCAAACGGTTCTTTTCTTGCTTTGCCGACGAGCTTACATCTCTATTAACACTCGTTTTGTAGGAAGAAAGGCTTCTTCGAGTTCGGCTGGGAATGATAATGTTGATAACGACAACTTGGATGAATTTCTGGAGGGAATGTTTCCATGATAGTAGCAGAGTTTCAGCTACCTTATCTAGAAGTGCACTCTTCTATGTTGGACAAACTCCTGTTTTGAAGGAAGTTTGTCAGCATGGAAGCGGTTTCTTCCATACAGCAGCATAAATTGTACCTTGTAAATTTCATCAAAAGGTTGTATCTGCTAATTTTTTAAGATGGCAGGAAGGAAGAGAAGTATATGTAATCTTGCATTTTCCGAGTAGAGCGTTGCTGATATGCTTTAGTCTTTGGCAAACGGAAGTTTCAGAGTCTAACGGGATAAATAGCAATACCATTTCCCTTATCTAATTAGAAATGGAATAGTGATTGTGGATTCATTCAGTTTGCTTTTCACCATACTTGGGTTTGAGAATCTTTATCTAATCTCAAAGCAGTATCTCCCTATTATCCCTTGTTCCGTTCTATATTTGGTCAGAATCAGAAACGTTTCTTGTACTTCCCTTCTGTGACTTGCTTTCCATTCTACGTTAGGTGCTCGATATTGCTAGGCTGTCAAAACATGCCTCGAAGAAGCACTGTCCTGCCATATTATATGGGTTATGGTACCACAACACAGCTGTATTTTAATTTTAATTTCTTTTTACTCTTGTAATCTGAAGTCTAATCCATCCTTTTCATCAGATATTTTTATATCACCTCCTTTTAATGCTTTGCTTATCCCGATAACCTTAAGATATTTGCTCCACTAATATTAATATATTATTTTTCTATGTTGGATGATGCTATTTTGAAGATTTGACTTATTATTTACAATAATTAATTATTTAATCAATGTAGCCGCCATACTTTTGGCTGTCACCTAGGATGAGGACAGACAACGATGCCGTCATAAAACGGAGCGTTCGCCGTTACCTTATACCAATACAAAAAGTTGACTAGTTTTAAATAATGCATACTAGAAACGTGGCAAACTACAAATAGTGGGGCCCGCATGTGTCATTGCGATCCTGACACGTTGTGGTTTCAGCACATGTGTCAACGCTGGCATTTTCCAATTTCTTTTTCTTTTTAATTAAATTACAGTTAAGGGTCTCGGGTTTTATGTTCAAGTACCAAATTGCCCCCTTCCTTTTTTTTTTTTAATTATTTCTTACTTTTCCATCGTTACTTTGAAAATTAGAAAAATAATTCAAAAACACAAATTACAAAATGGTCAGCACAGTAAATTGCACACAATGTTACCCATTTTGAAATTCATATAATGACTTTTCAAAATTAAATAATGTCACGTTGTTTTAAACAATATAATATAATCTAAATTAATGCAAGATACATCAACATTATTTAATTAGTGTATTGTTTAATAATTGATTATTTTATATATATTAATTGATTAGTGGGAAAGTTTTCTAACACCTAAAAAGGGAAAGAAAATGGTGGGGTTATTGGAGAAAGGAAAGATTTGGTGAGTAAAAGGGAGGGAGAGTAGTTATCAATAGATTTGCAAGCAACAACATAATGAAGGAAAGGAACAAGAAAAACAAACACAAAGGTAGTGAAGATGCTTGGTTAATGAATAGGGTTGGTCAAATAAGTGATGATAGTCAATCATTAAAATTGTTGCTCAAGCAAGCATTCCTTGTTCCTTAAAGGCAAACAAAGACTCCACAAATATTATAAAACTTAGGGTTCACTTATAATTATTTGATTTAAACATTAATGGGATGAAAACTTAGCACACAAATACCATTTTATGAAGGATTACATGTCAAATACACTTTTATTTATTGTAAGGGTATTTGCGTCATTCAAACCCGCCCCCTCGTGTGTTATTACTGAGAAACTGACACGGAAGTCATAAATTTTAAAAAATTATTATTATTATTATTGTATTTTACTTGTAAAATGGGATTCCAAATTCTCTGGTATAAATTCTCCATCAAAAACAACACACTCACTGTGTGTTGTTTTTGTCTCTCTTAAGGTTGCAGAGATATAGAGAAGCCATACGAATCGAAGGCGATGACTTTCTTTTAGACTCTCTATTCTCTGCTTTGTATCCTACTGTAAGTCTTTCTCTTTTTTTTATTTTGATTGAAGTTCCATGTTTTGATCGAGCTTTTGAATACGTTTCTTTAATCTAGGGTTTGAATCGAGCCTATTTGGAAAAGTTTTAGTTTTGGGATATTTACTGAAAAGAGTGCAAGTAGTGGAAACTGGAATGGAATTATGGATGCCCAGATGAGAGTTTTGGCTTAATTTGATTAAATCCAGTTTGATATAGGTTCTGGTTGAAGAGGAGCTCTGTGTTTTTTGGCATAGAATTATTCAAAGCTTAGACTTTTATTTATTTTTGGTTATTTCTTTTTAGCAATTCATTGGAGCTTTTGATTTTAGTTTCTCTATTGAAGCTAATTATCAGTTTTTATTCTTACTGGATAATAACACAAAACATGCATTAAAACAGGGCAACTACGTATGTTTAGAGCTCATTTCTACCTTGTTTATTGTTTAAGCGCGCGCACACACACACGCATACTTTACTTTTTATTCATTTTATTGAGCAAGCAATTACCATTTGCATGTGTTCAAATTGATGTGTATTCATATATTGTTCAGACCTTTTTGTGATATGTCATCGAATGGCTAATGATTTTTTCTTTTTCTGTTTTTATTTTTATTTTTATTTTGCTCCCTCTTTCTATAGATTTTGATTTGGTCAAATAGGTAGGGGATTAGGTTGTGAATGATGCCGGCAAAACCTGATGACGATCGACAGTTAGAACATGGTGTTCAGAGTGGGCTGCAATCAACCATCTATTCCCAGCCTTGGTGGAGTGGAACTGGGATGGGTACCACCTTAGCTGAAGTCGCTCCTCAATCTTCAAGGGAACAACTAAATGGTTCTGGGGCAAACGGAGCTACTTATTCACAAGGTAATAATTGCTTGGATGGTGGAGCTAAATTGAATAAAGAATGGAGATTGCTTTTGTTTCTCAATACGTTAGTTATATACAGACTGTCATTTCTTTAGAGAAACATCATGTCGAACATTCCTTTGTATACTTTGAAAATCTTTATATATGAGAGTTCAATTCTTGGGACCACTTATTTATTAATCTTTGATAACTTTACAATATGTCGAACATAATGTGTTTCTGATTAGGAAATTTATAATGTTCTCTTTTACTGGCTTCCTTATATAGCCTAGATTGGCTTTTAACTTAGCGAGTGAGAATTTACTTAATTGTGGAGGAACAACTCCTGAGAGCAGTAGTTATTTCTCCCGTAATCATTATCTGGAGCAATTGGGTAATCTTTATATTTGTTGCAATTCTCATTAGCCTGGGATGATGTTGATAGAAGTTTTCTTTCCAAAATAGATAGGAACAATGCACATCTCAAGCATGTGCCATCTTCAACACCTCTAACAATGGGTGAACACCTTGAACAAAACTCCCAAATGGAGCTTGTGGGTCACTCAATTGTAAGATCTCTCTCCCCTCCCCTAAAGCTACATACAGATGCATGTAAATAGTTGCAAGCACTCTGTAGGAGTAGCAGATTCAAGTCCATCGGACTTTGCCTTGTTTGTTTGAGTGAAATAGTGACGATTGTTATTTCTCTACAATTTTCAGGTTTTGACATCATATCCATATTCAGATCTACAGCATGGTGGAGTAATGACCCCCTATGGACCACAAGCTATGGTATGCAATCTGCAGTCTCTTCTGTAGGTGATAACGTGTGAAAAAGAAAGGCAGTTGGATCTTGAAATGGCGTTTTATTAAGTTATCGTAGTTACTGTTATGTTATGTGCTTTGTTTGTATACAATTATTAAAATGCGTGTTGGAACAATTTGGGAGAAAGATTGCGCTTTAATGCTGTTTGGGTTCCTTCCATTGTTTAGGGCTTCAAGATTTTATGATATTCTTGTTTGATGCCAGATACCTCCTCAGTTATATGGAATGCCTCATGCAAGAATGCCTTTGCCGCTTGAAATGGAAGAGGAGCCTGTTTATGTGAATGCAAAGCAGTATCATGGTATTTTGAGACGAAGACAGACGCGTGCTAAGGCAGAGCTTGAGAAGAAAGTGATTAAAGTGAGAAAGGTATAATTTGTATTCATAACCTTAAAATCTTCTTAAAGAGTAATGGTTTCTTTATTAAAATTTATCAAGTTCTTGATACATTCCTTAGAATTCTCTACAGCCATATCTTCATGAGTCCAGACACCAACATGCAATGAGAAGGGCTAGAGGCTGTGGAGGCCGTTTTCTTAATACAAAGAATCTTGATGGCAGTGCTGCAAATCCCACAGAAAAAGGTATGAATTCTGGTGTGAACCCTTTAGAGGAGTCTGCCAAATTATCCGGCTCCAAACGCTTCTCCACCAATGGTGCGGGTTCATCCATTGTTCAGCAAGAACGGTCAATGGATGAGAACATGCACGGGACCTCCAATGGTAACAGTAATGGCCATGGTCTTTTGTCGATGTACAATTCATCAACTACTGGTGGCATGGAGGGGAACTTCTTGGGTCAGCAGCGGGGAAGCATGCAGGGGAATGGTGCACCACAAGGGGCCCTTCCCGTTAAGTGAAATTCCTGAACATGGAGGCACTCTCCAGCGTTGCTCTTGACGGTTTGCATTTTGTCAATTCTCTTAAATTTATATAGTTTTGATAGTGTATTTTAGTTACGGAGTTCATCCTTCTTGTGCAATGCTTCTTTTGAGCAGGAAAAGCTGGAGGTATACGTGCCTTCTAATATGGAATGGGGAAATCATCTCTAGCGTGTTCGGGATCTGGCAATTCATTCTTGGCTTTGCAAACTTGTGGCTGTTTGGATGTGACAGGAAGAACATTTGGTTGAAGATATTGTGCTATCTTCATATGTATTTTTAGCTCCATTTCTCGTCCATTCACGTCTTATGTATATATATATATATATATATATAAATATAGCTATAGTTATGTACTTATCAAGTAGGAAGTTCTGATAGCATCGGAGACATAAATTCCAGTACATTAGTGTTAGTATGGTCGCATCCTATTCGAATAAATTAAGAAGTTGTGAATGTGTAAGTTTCTAAACAAAATAACATTTGAATACTCTCCACGTGTGAATACTCCTTTGTTGGAGACTCAAAACCTTATTATAACTACTCTCTTTGTTTTCATGCCATGTTTAATTATGTAAAAAGTTGGTTCTTATTTAACCCTTATTTATTTATTTTTAATTTTTGTTTAGCTGAGCTTCTTACAAGCAAAGCAAAGCAATGCTCGAGGCTAATTAGTAAATTAATTTGAAAAATGTATAGAGAAAGAGTAGTGTGTGTCGGTCATTTAATGAATAATTATAGTTTTCAGCAGACACAATAGAATCATGATTTGCTAACTATATCATCATAGATACATACACATATATTGCAATTCAATATTAATTGGATATATTGAATGAATCACTTATATAATAAGGTCCGTGAATGTTATTGAATTATTTTAGTCTAATTTTATGTTTGAAAACAACTTTAAGATGTGACAAATTATATAAGGTTTATATAAATTATCTTGACTCACGTATTTAGTAAGAAAATAATAAAATTTTTTATACCATAAAATTTTTTGGATAACATAAGATAAGATAAGTATCTGAAGTTAAAAAAATAATTTATAAATAATTTAAATTAATATTTTAAAAATATTTATTTATTATTTTATTTTAAATAATTAATTATTTTATTTAATTTTTAATAATTCTAAAAATAAAATTAAATATATAATTTTATCATATCTTATCATATACAAAATATAATATAATATTACATATAATTTTATTTTATTATACTTTAAATTATTAATTTTATATTATTTTATCATGCAAACCAAACAAACACTAAGAGCATCCACTGTCGTAAATGAAAATTATAAATTTTATTATAAATTATTAATTTTATCTCATTATTCTTTCGTATGAACCAAAGAAGGGTACCCACCTTGTAAAAGAAAATTACAAACCCAGTGGCCCAGGCCCGATAAAAATTCTTTTATAAAAGGAATTTACGAAACCCTAATACTGTCTCCCTCTTCTCCCTTTCTGTCTGCAAATTTCTGAGTTCGGATCTTTGTTTTCTGCACTGTATGTTTGTATGCACATTATTTCAAAAGCTATGAAGGCTAATCCCCATGATGAAAAATTTAGTAATCTGAATAAATGCATGGAAAAATTGGTGCTCCCTTTTTTTGCTTTAAAGGTTGAGGAACCATTGGTTTCATGCAAGGTGGATACTAGGCATTTTGAGGGATCTTTAATATTAATGTTTGCCATTTTCAACTGTTTACTTGTAGAGGTGACCGATTATTGACTTGGGGTGCTGTAAAATATAATCCTGATTTTCGGAAATGTATGAAGCTGAAATTCGAAGTTCAGTTGATATTTCTGTTAGGTTTATTTGTTTGAGGATAATTCCATGTCCTTGTGTCCGTCCAGCAATGGGGGTATAGTAAGATTCTTGCTTAGCAATTTTTCCAAAAGTCTGTTGATTGTCCGTGCAAGTTTCTGTCACTTCCAAGTTCTATGGAGGGCTGGAAATTGATGGAGGGATTACTGCCATATTGTTGAAACCCTTCAAGCTGCCAGACTCTATAGATTCCGGCAATGGAGATGTCTAAACTTATGGCTTCAGGAAGCAACCATTTTGCAAATTATTGGTTAATAAGAGAGAGAATTTGAAATTGTTGTGTGTTTGGCAGTACTTCATTTGATATCTTGGACTGGGAAAGATATGCCAGTTTTCATTGCTCAAGATAAAGACTTGATTTATGTAGTATACTGGAATAATCTTATAAAACAATGTGGCACTTTCATCTTATTTAAGACAAGACAATCTTTAGGATTGACATGAGCATTGAGAAAAATATTATTGGTAATATAATCAGTTTATAAGGACAATGTGCATATACATGATAATGTCTAGCGACGAGATAACAGATAAAATATCAAGTCTTTTACTGAAGAGATGACAGATTTATTCTCATTGTCATGCATCAGCTTTTGCCCTTTTCATTTCTCTCAAGGCGTCTCTACATATTATTACAGTTTTGCTTGCTCTTCAAGTTGTTCCTGTACATCAATCCACAAATTGATATCAAATGCAGGAAAACTGAGTTTTCAGGGTGACACGACAGAAAATGGAAACGGGAAAGCAGTGAAAACAGTTTAGTTCAAGTGAAAACTGGTTTATCCTCAACAAAGGCTAAATATAGTTAAGATGATGTTTCCATTTTTGTTCTATGACATTGGATAGAACTCAACTCAGAATTAGAATCTTTATATATTTTGTGGAGGAAATGAATCTGAAAACCAACCTCTGACACAAAGAAGGCATGAAACCCGTAAGGAACCCTATGCGGTAATTCCACAACGGCAACAGGATCTGCTGACATTGTTTTTGCATCAACTACATTCACTGATGACTTCCTGCAAGGTCAAAAAACCAAAAAAAAAAAAAAAAACAAAACAAAAACAAAAAGTTGATCTTTCATTAAGATGAGAGACAGCTAAAGCCTCAATGGCTGTCAACCCCACTGCATGGACAAAAAATTAAATAGTAGCTACATTCTTGCTACATATTCCACAACACCGACTGTGATAATACATTTGAGTAACTGGAAGATTGTAACTAGCATGTTAAAGGATGAGACATACCCGGTTTTCTCATCATGTGAGAAGAATATCAAGTATCCATCATCTTCTTCAGAAGAGGTACCAGGCTCTCGGGGGACAAAAACAGCCTCTGAACCAAATCTACCAGTTCCCAGGTCAAAGATGCCTTTAACATTTCCTCCAACTTCAAGCTTTGTTTTCCCTTCCTCTGGTTCAGCATGCAGATCAAATTTGACAATTCCTGTAACCTTTGCAATGCTATCTAGAATGGTTCCATACACGTATCTTTGTTTCCTACATTTGCAAAAGAAAATTATTAAGCAAAATTTCCAGTGAAAATATAAGAGATGGAGAAAATGAATCAAACACCTCAAACAGAATGATAAAAGTAGTATAAGTTGAGAAAATGATTTAGATATCACGGACATTAACAAAATAACTCACTTTTTCAACATTTTTCCTTTTCATAATTTAACCTTCTGTCAGATTAGCAACATTAACAGCAGGTACATACCTGCCAGTATAGCACTCATTCACCCTCGGAAAATCAACTGCAGGTGCTGATAATTTCTTTTGTGAAGCTAGACCAGTTTTCAAGTTGAATCTCATCTCAAACCTGCTTGGAAAATCAAAAATCAGAATAACCTTAGCAGGGAAAGGGGATTAACAAACTCAAGATTATTTTAGGATTCTCTTACAGTTCATTGTTGAAATTTTCTAGCTTTTCTTTGACAGTTCCATTGACCATGTCTAGATCCAGATTCTCTAGACGGCAAGTGATCAGAACAACTTCGTCCTCCTCTTCCCAAGCATTGGCTGGAAAGTAGTCATTAAAGAAGTCAGAATGTAAGCATGGCGGGTAATTTTCGAAGTATTAGTTTCGTTAAAAAAAAAAGAAAAAAGAAGAGAGTATGCATATAAGACAGAATACCATAAAAGCAAAATATTACATCAAGCAATTTCGAAAAGCAAGCTTGACCCACCATTATGGAATATAAAGCAATTTGGAAGCTCAAACCATCTGATTTGAGCCTCGTTCTTTGCATATCGGGGAAGTACACTGAAACGAGATTTCTTTGTTGCATCAAATGTGAATATCATCTTGTTTTCTTTCACCATTTCCTGAAAATTACGATATCTTAAATATATCAAGCTTCATGAGATTGATCACTATGATACTAAAAATTAAATCAGATGCCATAGCTTCATTATCTATGTACACATGAATGGTTTTGACCTAGGTTGCAAAGCAATAAAAAGTGTTCCAGGCGACCTTAACCTTGATATTGGCCCAATTCTGTGACTATGGAAGTAAATTTGATGAATCAAGTTATTCAATCAAATTTTACATTACACTGCAAAGGCTTTAAGCTCAAGCACATTTGATCCATAATGAGCTTTAAATTCCAGTGTCCTTGAAAGAAATACATGGGAGTTCGATTTGACTTTTGTTAACACATTTCTTTTTAATGTTTAATGCAATCTTTTAGATACTTATCAGGTCTTGCTGCTTTCTATATACATATTAGTTGCATCCTTTTTTTTTTTTTTTTTCCAAAAAGCAGGGGAAGCTATCCATATTCCAGCATCATTGTCTAGTTCAATTTTTCCACATAATTAATTCTATCACATATATCTTCCTATGGAAATCTTACAGTCAAACTACCACCTCAATCACCATCCACCCAGCCAAAAGATAAAAAAAAAAAAAGGATAATAAAAGGAGAAAAGGAAATTGACGACACTTCCTCTGATATCATCACCTGTTCCAAAACATAACCATTCAATCTTTTTCTTTTCTTTTTTTCCTAAAAAAATAAATCAGTAAATTCATGCTGAACCTAAACACTACAATAAATTTATATTTAGGGAATTGTAGCAATGTGAAAAAATTGGAGTAGCAGATATAAAAAAATTACAATACCTTTGGTCTGAAATAAAGAGGAAGATCCATGAAGATTGCATAATTCTCAGTAATAGCAAAGTCATGCATCATGATGGGTTCTGATATTGTTATTGGTACAGGGTCATGCATGAAACCATCCTTTGAAATAACTCTGTATGTGATATATGGTGGTGTATGTGCATAGCCAAAAGTAAACATCTCGCCTGCAAGCAGAAATCTTGTACATCAGATGGATTCTCCTTTTTTTCTTCTCTATGAAGTTACTCGACTAGGTTTCTTTCAAGAGGATAGGCTTTACCGGTGTATGGATCAACCTTCGGATGGGCAGTAAAGGAATGTTTTAATCTCTTGTCATAATCCAGCATGCCTAATGTTTGCAGATCACCATCTTCCAGAACTTTGATGGCATCTGCAAAACAAACATATCATAAAAATAGTTCCCCGCAATAAAAACCAAATCAACTTATACATGCTTTGGTTATCTTTTTAGTTTTTTGTCTCTATGGAACCATGGGAAAACTCAATTTCACAGAAGGTACAGCTGAATCATTTTGGAACATTAATTAATGCAACTGAGACAATGCAATAACAGACATATATATATATATATATACACACACACACCATGACACTTTTGCAAAGCTTAAAAAAAGAGACCATTATCTTACAGGGTTTGTCTGCCTCATGAAGTGCTAGAAGTTTTCCATGGTGATATACAAGAGCTGTATTACCTGAAAAAGTTGACAGTCAATTAATTACCTTGTACTTACAAATTTTCATCAGATAAATGTGCAAGGGATGACTAATGAAGAGAGGGACATACTTCTACTGTGCCAGGACTTTCCAAGAATGATTCCTCACTACTGAAAAAGTGTATGCAATAAATGCCTAAATGTATCACCGTGAATAAATCACTGAACAAATTAGCAGCTTTAACTCAGTGCTCCATAAACATGTATTGTAGATGTTCAGGGATTACATGGTTTTACAGACCTACGTGGCTATAAACACAGCAGCACCTAACATAAATAACAGAGTGCATGTAACATGAATATCACATGTATGCTCAATACATTAGATAACAGACATTCTAAAGAATACACCAAAGGAGCACAATTCTTCAGTTCATAGGACAATTTAGCATTTTTGCGGACAAAGAATACCCAACAAACATACCTGTCCCAATTCCATATGAAACATCCAATACTTTCAAATTTTCCCTAAGCATTCGCATGTTGACCATGAGTAATCCAAATAGCCCCTTGAGATCTCCAATCTGCACAAGACATATCCAAAAACGAACAAATGATAATCTTCCATAAACTAATATGATTAAAATAAAATAAAATAAAATTTCTGGAAATTTCAACATCCAATTCCAATGAAAAATAAAATTTTAAAACTCTTGAGGTAGCAACTTAGCCTTTTCAAAATCAGAAAACGTTACAGGAGTAGTTCACCATTATACCTTCATAAATTTAGCACCTCCAAAAATCTCTTCCTGTCTAAGACGTGATGTCTTCACAAAACGGGAGACATATGTAGCCTTCCCATCTTTGATGCGCAGACCATGAATCATGCTGCAGATTTATAGAATTGGCATTTAAAAAAATGTTGTATGCAACAACTGCAATGAGTCACATTTAAAAGAAGGGAATAGAACCACTAATAGATTGATGAAACATATACCATCTAAAAAATAGCCTCCAGCATACCAAATTTAAGTATTGTCAATAAAGAATGATTAAGTCCAGAAAATCAATTCCCAAAAAGAACAGTTCTTCCTGTATAGAACACTCATAAAAGACATTGATGTATGTCAAAAGTAACAACGAAGGAAGACCCTAATAGTTGTGTTTCTCCCCTTCTTAAAAAAAAAAAAACTTAAGAAATAAACCAATGTTTCATATTCTTTAGAAAAGGGAACAGAGATTCACGCACCCATCTCCATCAAACCTACAAATAAGCAGCAGAGAGAGTTAGCAAAAGTATTAACCATCAGTCATGAAAAATGAACTAATTTAATACATGTTACAGTAGATCATACCAATGATATCCAGCCACCGGGGCAAACTTTGGATTAGGGCCAACCCTGACAAACTCGCCATTCAAGCACTCCTGAAATACATACATTGATTTCCACACCACCAATAAGATAAATAATCTTAACAACTATGCCTTAATTGATACAGTGGCATTATATATCAGGAACCGCAAATGTTAGTCTACAACCTTTCTCCATGACTTTCTATGACCAAATTCCATGCCCTCTAAACATATCATTAACAATATTCAAATATGTTATTAAAATAAACATACATATATAGAATGATCGAACACAGTCAAAAAATCATAGATCTTCATCAAGAATAATTTAATAACACACATGGCTGTTCTAATTTCACTCCCGTAAATGATTTCTACACTCCTCTATATATGATCACAGAATTCTGTTCACTCAACACAGGACAGTTGAAAGCTACTCTACTTCCAAATCAGAACGTAAGGATACAGTACAAACAAGCTCATCGAACCTATTCAAAAAGTATACTTGAATATTTGAGCTCGGCTTGGTCAGCTCATCTAACCAATCCGAGCTCGAATTATAGCCTAAATAATCAATTTTTGCTTCTTTAAGTTAATTCTTTTTGTGAACGAAGCAGAGACCGCGAAATGACGAAATATTTTTTTTAAAAATTAAATTAAAAAAACAATAAAATATTCTCTTAAGAGTTCAGAAAAGTACTTACAGGTAGATGGCCAATGACTGTGAGGTTTTTAGTAGGAGGAGTCTCGTCAGGAACCGGAGCGAAGTTACCGGAGAGATAGTGGTGAGGCAGTGAAGAATCATACATCAACTTGACAATCAATTT
>JAXCLQ010000009.1:4938375-5078178 GCA_035584115.1 Cedrela odorata
CCATGGTTACTTCCTTCTATTTGTTTGGATTTGAGCAATAAATAGATAATTTTGATCCCGTCTCAACGAGATCTCCACATGCCTGGTAACTGAACAACTATAAAAGGTCTTCTCACTCTTGCAAAATTGTTCCACTGAAAGCTCAGATCTGCAACAAAAGAGTCAGGATCAGATCGTCTCCTTTGATAATCACTCTCTATTAACCACACAGCGCAAAAAACACACACATTTCAATTTACTCTCCAACAAATAGAGTGAGCGAAGTTCACTCCATGTCAGCACAAACGAGACCTCAAATCCAAAATGTTACCATAATACAAGAAAAACAAAAATATAACCAGATTTTCTCTAGCTTTCCTCAATTTTCCCGTGAGTCAAGCACCACGTTAGCAAAACTCTGGGATTTGCAAAACTTACAGAGAAATACAACCAGATCTCACTCGAATAATCGTCAAAACATCCACAATACAAAACTGTAACAGTAATCGTAAACCAAAATCTCATATGCAAACCTCGAAATCGGAGATCGATGAGCTAGACTGACCAAATTGACCCAAATAGACGAGCAATGCAAAGCTACAGCTCGTTCCTCTCTCTCAAAATATATATACAAATAATTTTAATTTTTTAAAGACAATCAAGCCTCTCTTTAATTAGCTGTATTTAGAGAGAGAGAGAGAGAGAGAGAGATGGCTTGAAAGCAACGAAAACGACACATTTCCTACATAAGAGTTCTCTTGCACTCAATACTCCATCACCGACAGTGCGTCTGCGAATGAAAGAAAAACTCAATCATATCCACTCCCTTATTTTATTATCCATTGTTGCAATTTTCGTTAATACGTCTTTTTCTTTTTTTATTTTATTTTATTTTGTTAATTGGATTTATTTATTCCTTGGCTTAGGTCAGCTCCCCGTAGATGTGAACAGCTGCAGTGAGTGAGGTGAAATTTGCCGTTTCTCTGCAGTACTTTTGGATACAGATGTTTTTTACTGTGGCTGATTTAGCGAATCAGAATGTGCCACGTTGACTTAGAACAATCTTCTAATTTTCCAGTCTTTAAATTACAGTACAGTGGTAATGTTGAGATGTGCAATCATGCATGCCTGGTTTTGTTTTCACTCCCACGAATTTCATAAAGCGAATTAAGTAATTACTAGTTAATTGTGTTCTAATTTTGTACGTATTTGATACTTAAAATGCTCTAAAATTACTTATTCAGGTTTCTGCAACACAATTCGGCCGACAATAATACAGCGTATTTGTTTGATTAGATACTCACCAACTAGCATCAAATCGAAATTAAATAGAAAAATAAGTTGTTAGCATTGCTTGCTGCTGCTGTTTCTGTCGGTGCATGCATTATTACAAAAATTATATATATATATATATATATGTCACAATTTGGTAAGCTATCGGTTGATATAAGCCAAGTTCAAAGCGCATTGACATTTTGACTCCAACCGACGTCGCTTTTGGTTGAAAAGAAAAATAAAAATAAAAATAAAAAGTGTCGGTTACGTGTCGTAATCTCAACAGATCGAGAGCAGTAAGAAGGGTAAAAAGATAAATTCCATCTTCCCCGAATTTTTAATTAAATGCGCGAAAATGAAAAGTGTTTTACAGAATTAGAGTTTAAATGTCCGTTCTGAATTTGAGAGCTCATTTGAAAATGACGACAATTGCAGCAAAATGCAAACGTGTAGCGGAAACAAGTTTACAAAGCGTAATTTGGTATTTTTGAAAATCAATGCAGCATAAAATTGTAAATTTTGTGGACTCGAGCTCGATAAGTTTGATTCTGAAGGAAGTTTTGCTGCAAACGCCTCGAGTTCTCTACCGAGGGTGCTTGAACTTCAGCATCTTCTGTCGTTCAATCAATTTACCAATCAGTTTGGCGGCATCGTATTCAAAGCAGCGAAACATGGCCTCTTTTGGCTCTCTCAAGTCCAAAATCTACGATAGAGAAGAGAGAAAACAGTATGTTTAAATATATTGATTGTGCCAAATATTTGTTTATATATATATATATATATATATACGATTTAATATATGCTCGATAACTTGAGTTTGATCGTGTCCAGGCAATACCAAGATCATATTCGAAGACTCAATGCCTACGATCGCCACAAAAAATTCTTGAACGACTACGGTACGCTGAACAATGCATACGTACATGTTTATATTTATGTATATATTTTTTGCGTTTAGTGCATGGTAATTAAATTTTAGTTGTAAATCACAAATTGATTGATAATGTATATGGTTTTATTAAGTGTTGGAAAATAGGAATTACATCTATTTTTGTTTATGCTCGGATATGTATCTGCAATGTAAAATGAACTTGGAATGATTTTGTGACATTTAATTTTGATTCTCATTGCTGACAAATGGGACATAAAGAATAGTGCAAATAGTGAGCATTTTATTTGCTGATTCTTGGTGTCTTAAGTCAAGAGGCTGGCGAACTATCTCCTCCGTTAAGCTAGGAAGGAGGCTACAGTCATTCTCACATTGAATATTCATTTTCAGTGAGAGCATCATTGCTATACAAGTGAACTTAGTTACTTTTAATATACAAATATTTGTTTAAAAAACTTTTGGGATATCTTATTTTTCGGATTTTGGTGTTGTTTCATGGAAAATTTTAGTTTTCTTATAGTTGTTTAGAGTGCTTGTTACAGTTTGATTTCTTCATTAATGATCATTCTGCTTCCTTTTCAGTTTAGTAGAAATGGAAAAGATGTGGGTGTTTCTGTAAAATTTTATATTAACTTTAGCTATGAGCTAAATTTTTTTATGAAGACACCTCGTCTTCTCCTGCAGTTATGGCTATTCTTTTGAAAATTCTCGGTTTGTCTTTGTTTTGCAGTGTCCTTCTATGGGAAAGAAAAATCTACAAACCTGAAGCTGCCTATTAAAACTGATCAAGACACACTAAGAGAAGGATATCAGTATGTTTATCTAAGTAGAATACTATGAATTAATGCTCATACCCATATATCACTTTGTACATTTGGCCAGATGAATGTATTTTCTCTTCACATCCTATGCAAAGGTGGTTCCAGGCACTTTAAAAAGAGCCAAATAAAGGAAAATGGATTTTTAATCCTTTCAGTTTTTGGCAGATGATTTAGGAAAGGGGAAAACTAACAGGCAAGAACAAAATGAGACAAAAATGAAATTAGAAAAATTCTTTGTATGCATGCAATTTCCCTCTCTTGGACATATACTTTTCTTCTTTGATTTAATAATAATTAAAGTTCTATAGAGTCTTCTACTCATCAAAAGGGTTAAAGCCTACTAAATAATATAGTAACATGGGTAAATTAGAGTCTGTCATGCTACTATTAATTGTGTCAGAGTTTTGTAATGTGCAATTTTGTTTGTTGTGGGCACAAGTATTGTATTTGTAATAACATGAGCATAAAGGTAGGTCTGGTATTTTATTTCTTGGTTTGTTTCTAATGGCAGATTCATTTTTTCTTTATGGAGCCTACATGGTGCTTATCCTGATCTGCCCTTGTTTGATCTTTTATTTGACTTGATTTCCCTTTTCCTAAAACAATCATACATTCTTCAAGAAACAGATAATGGTAATGGAAAATATGCTGCTATATGAAACCGTGCAATTTCACACTTGGTTTGCCTCTATATCTATGTGCTTGTTAATGGTAGACGAGGAATACCTTCATTTTGTATTGATTTACTAATGTTTTAATTATGAAAAACTTAATATATTTAATATGTTCTACCTTTCAATTTTTTGTGATGGAATTCTCTGGGGTTTTGTTTAATTTTTTTAATTATCTTTATAGGTTCATATGTTATAAAGAAGATGATAAGGATTCATCATGGGAGCAAAGGCTAGTGAAGCGTTATTATGATAAGCTTTTTAAAGAGTATCCTTTACAAATAGAGCTTGTTTGCATATCTCAATTATTAAATTGTTGGAATATCTGTTTGTTGGCTGATTACTGCTTGATATTATTATAAGAACAGTGATCATAGTTTTCTGGTAAATGTAGCTGCTGGGACAGATCTGCATATTATACATTTTTTAATACTCCTGTTAGCCATATCATTTTTTAAGGCTACAAACTTTTCTAAAACATGTAAAATGAGTCAAAGGCAAAAGAGAGGTCATGCAAGTAATTCAATAGTAAAACAAATAGAACCGATCACATTACCCGAGAATCATTTGTACCATTTTTTATTTCCTTACTACTAACTGTTCTTATGTCATATTGATTTGGTTAAATCTGTTGGTGCATTTACATATCGAGTATGTGAATATTTAATTTGTTCCTTGTTCATTACCTTAATCTTATTCAAGATATTGCATAGCTGACATGTAACATTACAAGAGTGGCAAGGTATGTAGGCAAGTGAGTTTTCCAATTTTGTTCTTGTACCTGTCACTGTGATGCTCATGCTAATCTGTTCTTAATCTCATTGTTAGTAATGAGAAAATTCCTTGTATGTATGTTTCCATCCTAGTAGGAGGCATATTTTGGTCAACTGCGATGCCCATTGTTTCAATATATTATTATTTTGCATATGGCTAAATAGCCTAATTCTTAGCTTTAATCTCTTGAATATTTGCATTGTTTAGTTCTTCGTTGGTATTCCTTGTTATTAATCTTCCTCTCTAATTCAAGCTTGTTATTCCTAAAGTTTTGGTGTATAGCCACTTAAAATGATTTTTTTTTTTTTTTAAATTTTTACTTGTAGATTGGTTTGAGATGGAGGACAGAGAAGGAAGTTGTTTCTGGGAAGGTTTTAAAGAATGCCTCATCCTCAGGAATGTTGATGAGAGTCGCAATTTATATATTATCCCTTTCTGTCAGGGCAGTTTGTACGTGGTAACAAACTTTGTGATGAAAAACACGGCCTAGCAAGTTACGAAGCAAGTATTTGTACTATTATTACCGGTTGGAATCTTGGCTAATCTTTCACCTCTGAAATTTTTATAGGTTAGCAAATGATAATTAGTGGTTCAGTCTTGATGAGTTACGAGTTCATACTATTAGCAAACTATTGATTTTAATATAAGCTGAGTGTTGTTGGAACAGATTTTTAGATGTAAATATCAGCCATGGATCTCGAGTCCTGACATTTTAGTTTTCTTTGGAATTGTTTTAGTTTTAACTTGAAATTAAACCTAATGGATTGACACAACTGGCCTATATTCTCTCCAGCCCGTAGTGGATGCTATATTGCATTTGTTCCTTGCAAGGGCTTCTATGTGTGAAATTCTTGTTTGCTAAAATCTTTTTTCAGCAATTTCTAGGTGAATTTTTCTAATGTTGAAGCTGGAGAAAACAAGCAGCACTTGTGAAATTGGTAACTTGTGAGAGGTGAGTGGGTATTTAAACACTGTGTTGGTTGCATTTGTTTAACTTTGATGTTTTGTGACTGCATTTTTTCTTCTTTTTGACCATTTTCAAATAGATGTGCAGAGAAGCTTGGTTACAAAAGACAGAGAAGGAGCAGCTAGAAAAAAGAGAGGAAGATGAGGATAAAAGGAGGAGGCACTAATTTCAGTTCAGCATCTTTTCTGCTTTGTAAACTACCGTCTATTGAGTAGTTTTTGCTGTTGAGTAGCTGATTGACTGTCTACTTTCGGGGATCGGTCTAGAAGTGACCATGATACAGATGTGGAATATGAGGAGAGCAAAGAGAAGAGAAAAAGTTCAGAAAGAAGAGAGAAAAAAAAGAGCACAAAAGGATGGGGTCCACTAACTTGAGTCCAAGGGCTTTTATTTAGGAACCGATTATCTTCTGATGGAAGAATAGAGATGCTTTTACTGTTTGCTCTTTTGGTACTGACCGAATCTTCTTCAGGGAACAATCATGGAGTGATGACAATGTGGATGAGAAGTATGAGAGAAAAGGTTTATCAAGAAGAGAAAAATAAGATTATGAAAGGAGTAGGTAATAACCTGCATTAAGTGTCATTCTTTTCTTGGAAAATCATTGTCCCCTAGTTTAATTGTGGGGGATCCGATATTTTACTGTTTAGAAACTGATTCCTGGTCTACTTTCAGAGACGAATCAGGCAGAGCCAATGACTCAGACAAGGTGTGTGGGAGTAGCAGATAGAAGAGAAAAGGTTTGGAGTCACCACATATAATAATCTGATATTGTGAATTAGTGTTAGTTCTGCTAGTTTATCTACTTAAAAGAGATAATATACTCTAGGTTTCTTACATCTATTAAAACATTTTGCAGGAAGAAAAGCTTCAAGTTCTGCTAGCAATGATAGTGATGATATTGACAACTTTGATGAATTTATGAAGGGAAGGTTTCCTTGATAGTAGTAGAATGTCAGCTATGAAGTACACTAACTCCTGCTCCTATTCCAAAGTAAAGTTTGTATGCATGAAAGTGGGAATCTGAAACGCTGAGTTCAGCTAAAAAAATCGAAGCCTTCTTCCATGCTCCATAAATTGTACCTTGTAAATTTCATCAAAAGTTTCTGTCTGCTAATTTTTTAAGATGTCAGGAAGAGATGTACATGTAATCTTGCAGTTTCCGTTGTAAAGGAGAGTAAACGAGATGCCATAAATGACCAGTCAGCCAATTAGTTTGATCGGATTCTTTTTTCTTTCCTTTTTTTAACTTTATCACGTGTGACCATAAATCAAATGGTGGGTATTTTAATCTCTCTGTAATTTTCATCCTTATCCTTGATTCATTGGTGTAATTGCCTACTAGGCATCGACACCACTACAGTAGTTTCTTACTTTCTTTAACATCCAGCCGTTAGATTTGGAGCACAGTGGGTGGTTGCAGGGCTGGGAACGTCATTGGGCCGTCAAATCCCTTGTCCAAGGCTAATTGGAACAGAAACAGTGATTTGGATTTTAGAAACAGGTCATTATTCCTCTGCAACTTCTTTGTTACCTACCTGTCAGTCATTCAGTTTGCTTTTCGCCATCTGGGGTTTGGGAATCTAACCTCAAAGAAGCAACGAATTTCTCCCTTCATTCTGTACCTCTATATTTGGGTAGAATCAGAAACATTTTTCAAACTTAGCCGTCTAGCCGTTCTGAGCTGTATGATACCTGCTTTCGCTTCCACGTGTCTCCTCTACACGTTCGGTGCTCGACATTGCCAGGCTGTTAACACATGCCTCGAAGTACCCTCCTGCCATATTATATGCTTGGTACCACATCAGTCTATTTAGGCCGCTGTATTTTATTATTTTTTTTTTATCGAAATTGGGAATATCGTCGTTTCTACACAAAGTAAAAATATAAATATAAATTAAATTAAAAGTGGATTTATCAAATATTATTATTATATTAGCTTCTTTTTATAGTAAGTGTCACTAGCCGACTTTTGTTTGGTCCAAATTTATATTCGTATGTTACTCGTTAGCACAATTAAACTAGCAAATCAGTCTTAAATAAGTTAATATACAACAAACTCAAAAGGATTAATAATCTATAAAAGAAAACCAAGAGTATAAAATAAATAAGTATCATAATACAACACAATCTGATGTTTTATTGATAAAATATACGCAAGCATATATAAGTCCTTAATGGACATACAAGTATTGAATACACTAGCATCTTTACATATCCAGACGATACAACCGAGTTTGAATAACTCATGCAAGCATCATACTTCTATCTACTCAAGAGCGGAAGAGTACACGGCAATGCCCTCAGAATGCTGATGAATTAGATCCTTTTGAGACACCTGGTCATCTCCCTTAAAGAGGATTTTGAGACATTGCAAGTGTAGCATGAGGAGATATACCCTATGTCTCAGTTGTCACACCCCTAAATAGTATTTACAATAAAGATCCCCAAGCCACAACGATGCCTTCCGATTTGTGACCACATGCTTACTAGCTGACCCTGAACAAGCAAATACATGAGGCCCTTACATTCTCTCTCACCTAATCTATCGGCGTCCTCGACGATGACACTATATTGAAGTCTTCAATCTTCTATTGAAACTGCTTCAATTTTTCAGCTCTCTCTCAGTTGATTTCTTCTTCACCAAAGATCTTCCACTCCACGAGGAACATTTTATGACGTCGTCTCTCCTCGATCACTTGTCTCTCTACTAGAGTCTCTTCCACTTATTTGGCAATCTTTTTCCACGCTTACTCTTTAATCTTCTCTCTTGCAGGTTGATTGCGAGTGAAATCTTTCGTGTCAGCGAGTTCTGACTTTAACTTGCTAATATAAAATACCGAGTACATCTTCATCTAAGCTGGTTTCTTAACCTTAAATGTAGCCTTCTCTTACTCTGACAATGACTAAGACTAGTCTCTTGTCTTGGCTCTCATTAAATCTATTCTGGATGAGTTTTTTTGTGAAGGTGCGCGAATGTGTGTTCGCCTCAGACCCTATCTATCTGGTGACCAATTGCTCTCCTTTGGCAATGTCTTAGACAGTTGCTCCTACATCACCTCAATAACTTCAGCAAGATATCCACAATCTCTGACCGGCTTGGCTCTTCTTTCCTCTGAGACTGAAATTGCAATGAAAGGAGGTCGTCGTCTCTCAATTCTCTTCTTAAATTGAAGCATGGATATGAGCTTTGCCTCTGTCGGTGTCTTGACTTTAGCCGACATCATAGTGAGCCTTTCTCCCTTAATCTTCTCCCTTGATTAACAAGCTATCGGCAGATGGAACGAGTAGCGCCCTTGTCTAATAAGAAGTCATTTCCCGACGATGACAGTAAAGTTATCTACCTGCAAAACAACAAGGTCTATTTGACCTTCCCAAGTGTCGATCCACGCCTGCACTTACTTTGCCAACCCGTTCGTGAGCATGGCTTCACAACTGACTGCCTCCATGCGGCTAATATCATCCTCGAGCTTCAACTTAAGACGCTTCACTTCTGAAGCAAAATGACGTCATAAGTGGCTTGAATGTCCATTATGACCATTTTCATGTAATGGCCTCTGCTCTAGGCGCGGTTACAACATTTTTTCTTTTCACACGGGCCCGCCTTGATTTATTGAATCACAACCATTACAAAATGACGTTATGAGTGGTCCCAATGTCCACCATAACCCATGTAATAACCTCGGCCCTAGGCGCGGTCACAACCCATTACTACGTGGTTCCGCCCTAGCTTATAGAATCACAACCATTACAACCTAAAAGTCTCGGTCCTAGGCACGGTAACAACTTACTATTTCATAGGCCTGCTCCAGCTATCGAGTCACAACCGTTGCAGTTAACAACTCACTATCTCGTAGGTTCGCTCTAGCTGCCGAGTCACAACTGTTGTAGTCCAGGGTGCCTTATGACCACTAGACAAAATTGTTCCCCTTTACCCCTCTTCTGATGTCTCTCAGGGTTTTGTCACTCTACAGGTCCAACCTGAAGTTGGTACATTTTCACGGACCTTTACAGGTTTGTACTTCCGCAGGTCCAGCCCGAAGTTGTCACACTTCCGCGGAGTTTGCCTCTTTCGCTACTCAAACTCGATATCTCCCCTTTAAAAGCATCCGCAAGTGAGTGGGAGTGTCAATTCTACAAAGATCATTTCTTGCGACTTTCTTGCCTTTTAGATAGCTCCTTTAGAGCATTCAATATCCATGGTGCCACCACGTGGTCCGTCTCTTTTGTCTCTCGATTACTTTTCAAGTGTTTCTTGCAGTTCATCTCTAACTGTCACCAACGTGATAACATTTTTTTCCTAGCTTCCCCACACCATTAACGATGGTGACTTTATTGGGAAGTTCAATGCTACTCACTAAATCACTCCTCTACCTTTATTAGAGCCCCAATATCTAGGCTTCTCATTCCCATTCTCTTTTTCTCTTGAGATGGATAACGACTTTTTTGGTTGGGAGTCAACACATAAATAATCCAACAACCATTCAATGACTATTTGTTCGAATGAGAAATCTCGCATCATTTTGTCATTTTAACTTATTTCATGCCCAAGGTTGAAGGTTTTCCATTAAGTAAAACAATCAGTTTTGTTGGATCACATCTTGGATATCTAACATTAAATCAGATAATTTTTTTTCATGCTCACAAATTGTCTTAGTTTTGAGTCAACTTACGTAATCACTTTCGAGCAAGTATATGGACACCAGGTTCACCTTGGAGTCTTCGGAACAAGTACATGGACGCTAGGCTCATCTTAGCGTCTTCAGAATCTGTTCTTCCATTCTAAAAGTATTGTTTGATGTCAAACAAATATTTTCGATAAGGAAGCAGGTGGTTCTATAACTCTTATTTCGAGTCCTCCAACATAACTTGGAATCCCTACACAAATATATGGACGCCAAGCTCACCTTGATGCCTTCAAAACCTGCTCTCAAAGTCCAAAAATGTTGTTCGACATCTAACTATGAAGTTTTCTAGCACTTCGGTGTCTTAGGTCCCCGAATAGCCTTTCAGTTCCAATACCTTCAACTGAATGTATTATAAGCTTGAAGCGGATCCCGACTGAGTTGTAAAGATACAAGCAGTGAGGTTTAACCTTCTGTCTACTTCCTCAAGTTATTCTCGCAACACGTTTACTGCATCGGGGTACTCCTCCGCAATCTCGGATAACGTTGCTTGCGTATTTACAAACTGTATTTTCAACTCTTTGAGACGTCTCCCCTCATTAGACGACTCAGAGCTAAAGCCAATAGCTTTTATTTCTCGTATGCTTACCCAAGAACTCAATGACTCTAGTAACGTCAGAGTTTGTATCAAATATTCGGTATCAAATAAGCTCTTTCTCTATTATGCCGCCTCTAAGACTCGTTGATGCTCCTCTAACTCACCCATCTTTTTTCGAAAGCATTCAATTGAGTTGTTCTTGAGGAGATAGTTTTTTTGTAGATATTATCACCACAACCTTGAGTTCTAATACCAACTGTCACTTTCTCTTAGTCGAGATTCACGCCCCTGTGACACTTACTAGCATTATAAAATTAGCAAGTCAGCCTTAAACAGATTAATACACAACAAACTCAAGAGGGTTAGTGGTCTACAAAAGAAAGTTAAGAGTACGAAATAAGTAAGCATCAAAATATAACACAATCTGATGTTTTATTAATAAAATATGCGTAAGCATACAAGCCCTTAATGAGCATACAAGCATTGAATACACTAACATTTTTGCATATCTAGATAATACAACCGAGCTTGAACAATTCATGCAAATATCACATTTCTATTTACCCAAAAACGGAGGAATACACAATAATACCCTTGTAGTACTGATGGACAAAGCCCTTCTAAAGCAATTAATTATCTTCCTAAAGGGAATTTTGAGATATTACAAGTATTGCATGAGTAGACATATCTCATATCTTAGTTGCCACACTCTTAAATAGTATATAGAATGAAGATCCCTAAATTACAACAATACTTTTCGATTTACGACCATGAACTTGCAAGTTAGCTCTAAATAAATAAATACACGAGACTCTTGTACTAGGGTTAACCTTAAGATATTTGCGCCGGAAATGTTAAATACAATTATTAAATATTAAAAGTAATTATTCATAATTAATTAACGTTTCCTTATATTTCATTTCCCGGAAGCGCCGCCGTACTTTTGGCTGTTACCTGGGACGAGGACAGACAACGATGCCGTCAGAAAACGGAACTTTAGCCGTTATTACGCCGTTACCTTATACCAACTACAGATAAAAAAATGTTGACTAGCTGAGAACCATGAATGTTAGCAACGTGGCAAACTCTAAATACGTAGGGCCCACATATGTCGCTGCGATCCTGACGCGTAGTGGTTTCATCACATGTGTCAACGCGGGTTTTTTTTTTCTTCAAATTTTTATTTTTAATTAAATTGGAGTTAGTTTTCTTAAAAGAAATAATTTCTAAGGGTGGGGCTAAAATTAAAATCTCTACCTCTCTCGGCTTTCATAGCCAAGTACCAAATTGCCCCTGATTCTACTTTTCCTACCCTTCCTCGAAAATTAGAAAAATAAACTCACAACACAAATTACAAAATGATTAGCACTAAAGATTATAAACAATATTACTCTTTTTAAAATTTATATAATGACTTTTGAAATTAAATATCACATTATTTTAAAATTATCGTATAAATTTTATGCAAAATACATTAACGATATTTATATAACTTATCGATGGTGATAATTATAAATAAAATTAAAAATAATTATGATAAATTGTTGACTTGATTGATGTGTTTCTTTAAATATCGATTAATCTAATTAGTCAAATATTAAGAATAATGCAAGAGATGCGAGATTTGAATCTCACTGTATAATTTAAAAAAATTAATCTATTTACATAATATTATTTTTAAAAAAATGAATTGATGCGAAACTTATCTAACACACCTAACGAAAGTAATATAAAGAAATTGAGAGAAGAAAATTATGGGGTTATCAAATAAAAGAAAGATTTGGTGAGGAAAATTGGTCATCAATAGAATTGCAAGCAACATGGGAAGGGGAACAAGAAGAAAAACTAGTGAATTTGTTTGGTTAATGGATAGAATTGGACACAAGTCTTGATAGTTACTCATCTACCAAACCAACAATTCATAATTTAAAATAGCGAAATCATTAAAATTGTTACTCAAGCATTCCTTAAAGCTAAACAAAGACTCCACAACTGTTGGAATAAAGTGATTTCATTTTCAATATTTCGTGCTTTTGAGTTGTAGACAACTAGTACATGTGACTTACTCAAAGTTGGATTTTCCTTACAACGACGTAAATATCTGATAATTTATTTAATGAATATATTATAATAATGATTTAATTTAATAATTAAGTAGATATTTATATATTTTAAATACACAATTTAATTTTTAATTTTTAGATTATTTTTTTAATTTTTTAAAAAATATATATAACTAATTTGTTGTTGTATGCATGTATAATGAATATAAAATATGGTATTTCTACTTATTAACCGAAAAAAAAAGCAACTACTACAAAGGGTATTTGCGTCATTTACACCCGCGCCCTCCCTAAATTGATCAAGTTCTTAGAACTGACACGGAAAAGGAGCTTTGCGTGAGTCATAAATTAAAAAATTAAAATTAAAATATTATTGTTGTAAAATAGAATTTTCGATGGTATAAATTATCAATTTCTCCATCATAAATAAATTGTCACTGTGTGTTGTGTTGTGTTGTGTGTGTCTCTTCAGGTAGCAGAGATATAGAGAAACCGTAATGAATTCAAGTACGGCTTTCTTTTAGACTCTATTCTCTGCCTTCGCATCTTACTGTAAGTCCTTTTTTTTGTCTGATTCCAATTCTTGATCGAGCTTTTGAATTTTGTTTTTGGTTCTTAAAGTTTCTTTAATCTAGGGTTTGAATCGAGCCTATTTGGAAAAGTTTTAACTCTGGTGTTTGTAGTGAAAAGAGTGGAAGTAGTGGAAACTGGAGGGGAATTATGGATGCCCAGATGAGAATTTTGGCTTAATTTGGTTAAACCCAATTTGAAATAGTTTCAGGTGAAGAGGAGCTCTGTGTTTTTTAGCATAGAATTATTCAAAGTTTAGATTTTTATGTATTTCTGGTCATTTCTTTTTAGCAATTCATTGGAGCTTTTGTTTTGAAGCTAATTATGAAGGTTTTTTATTTTTATTTTTATAATTCATATCGGAAATAACACAAAACATATATTAAAACAGGTGCAATTACTTTTGTTTAGAGATCATTTCGGCCTTGTTTACTGTTTACTCTCCTTTCTATTCATTTTATAGGGCATGCAAATTGCCATTTGCATGTGTATTTTTATATGTTGTTTAGACCTGTGTGATATGTCGTCAAATGGCTAATGATTTTTATTTTTATCTTGCTATCTCTTTCTATAGATATTGTTTTGGTCAAATAGGTGGGGGATTAGGTTGTGATGATGCCGGCAAAACCTGATGAAGATCGACAGTTAGACCGTGGTGTTCAGAGTGTGTTGCAATCAACCACCTATTCCCAGCCTTGGTGGAGTGGAACTGGGACAGGTACCACCTTAGCTGAAGTCACTCCTCAATCTTCAAGGGAACAACCTAATGTTTCTGTGGCAAACGGAGCTACTCATTCACAAGGTAATAATTACTTGGATGGTGGAGCTAAGTTGAATAAAGAAATGGAGATTGCTATTATTTCTCAATATGGTAGTTATATTAACACTGCCAATTCTTTTGAGAAACATCATGTTGAACAATCCTCAGTATACTTTGAAAATTTATATATATGAGATTTCAGTTCTGGGGAGCGCTTATTTATTAATCTCTGATAACTTTACAATATTTAAGAACATAACGTGTTTCTATCTATGAAATATTAACAGTATTTCCTATTTATTGACAAAAAAGATGAAAACAAGTTTTTTTTTCCTTTAATAATTATTTTCATTATTGTATTTTTATGGGTAAAAATGATGTTTCCAATCAGTTTCCTCAAGCCTGAATCCAAGTTTAACTATATTGTCCTCTATTATTTGGGCTCAGTCGTTGTATTAGTTATAATACAAGGAGTTTAGCATAGAAGATGTGCCTTTTCCAGCAATACAGAGAGCAGATTAGGAAAAAAAAAAGGGCAAACTGTGATTAATTAATTTAAGGGAAAATTGATTACCTTGCTGGTTTCTGATTAGGAAATTTAGAATGTTCTCTTTTACTGGCTTCCTTATATAGCCTGGATTAGACTTTAACTTAGCGAGTGAGAATTTACTGTCTTGTGAAGGACCAACTCCTGAGAGTAGTTGGTATCTCTCCTGATCTTTATATTTGTTATAATTCTTATTAGCATGGGAATGATGTTGATGGAAGTTTTCTTTCCAAAACAAATGGGAACAATGCACTTGAACATGCAGATCTCAAGCATATTCCAACTGAAACACCTCTAACAATGGGTGAACGCCTTGAACAAAATTCACAAATGGAGCTCGTGGGTCACTCAATTGTAAGATCTCTCTCTCTGTCCACCCCTCCCCTAAAGCCACACACAGATGGATGCAAATAGTTGCAAGCATTCTCTGTAGGTTTAGCAAATACAAGCCCATAGGACTTTGCCTTACTTCTTTGAGTGAAATAGTGACGATTGTTATCTCTACAATTTTCAGGTTTTGACATCATACCCATATTTGGATCCACAGCATGCTGGAGTAATGACCCCCTATGGACCACAAGCTATGGTATGCAATCTACAGTTTTTTCTGTAGATGATAAATGTGTGAAAAAGAAAGGCAGTTGGATCTTTAAATGGCATTTCATTAAGTTATCTTAGTCACTGTTGTGTTATGTGCTTGGTCTGTATACAAATGTTAAAATGCGTGCTGGAACAATGCGGGAGAGAGATTGTGCTTTCATGCTTTTAGGTTCCTTCTAGCATTAAAAGGAAAAATGAGAACGAAGCAAGGAAAAACCCACTTCAGTTTGGTGTTGGACGTTCTGCTAATTGAATGATTTGGGACTTGAAGATTTTATTATATTCTTGTTTGATGCCAGATTCCTCATCAGTTATATGGAATGCCTCATGCAAGAATGCCTTTGCCCCTCGAAATGGAAGAGGAGCCTGTTTATGTGAATGCGAAGCAGTATCGTGGTATTTTGAGACGAAGACAGTCGCGTGCTAAGGCAGAGCTTGAGAAGAAAGTGATAAAAGTGAGAAAGGTGTAATTTATAACCTCAAAATCTTCTAAAAGAGTAATGGTTTTCTATATTTAAATTTATCAAGGTCATTATACATTCTTTTGCATTCTCTACAGCCATATCTTCATGAATCCAGACACCAACATGCAATGAGAAGGGCTAGGGGATGCGGAGGACGTTTTCTTAATAAAAAGAATAGCGATAACAATGCTGCAAATCCCACAGAAAAGGGTAAGAACTCTGGCCCACATCCTTCAAAGGATTCTGCCAAATTATCTGGAACTGAACGCTTGTCCACCAATGGTACTGGAAATATGGGTTCATCCATTGGTCAGCAAGAACGGCCATGGTCTATGGATGAGAACATGCATGGGACGCACGCTTCCCCCAACAGTAACAGTAATGGCCATGGTCTCTTGTCAATGTACAATTCATCAACTACTGATGGCATGGAGGGGAACTTCTTGGCTCAGCAGCGGGGAATCATGCAGGGGAATGGGTCACCACGAGGGGCCCTTCCCGTTAAGTGAAGCTCCTGAACATGGAGGCACACTCCAGCATTGCTCTTGACGGTTTGCTTTTTGTCAATTCTCTTAAATTTATATAGTTTTGATATGGTGTTTTAGATTCCGAGTTCATCTTTCTAACAGGATGCTTCTTTTGAGCAGGCAAAACTGGAGGTATACACGCCTTCCAACTTGGAATGGGAAAATCATCACTAGCGTGTTGGTCCTCAGGCAATTCATTCTTGGCTTTGCAAACTTGTGGCTGTTTGGATGAGACGGAGGAAGAAGAACATTTGGTTGAAGATATCGTGTTATCTTTGTAACTCTTTGTTATTAATTTTTTTTTTTTTTTTTAACTTTATTTCTCGTCCATTCACCTCATCTGTATAAAAGAATAGCTGTAGTTATGTACCTAGTAGGAAGTTCTGATGGGTTCGAGTACATTAGTGCTGGAATCCCATGGAGTAAAGTAGGAAGTTGTGAATGTGTAACTTTTCTAAACAAAATAGCATTTGAATACTCTCAAAAGTGTGAAAACTGCTTTGTACGAGACTCAAAAACATCTTTGTTTTCATGTAATGTTAAATAATGTAAAAAGTTGGTTATTCTCCTCCCTTCTATATTTATTTACTTTTAATTTGTAGCTTCTGTTCAGCTGAGTTCCTTGAGCAACCTATCCCTAGGGCAGCGATGATATCAATCCAGTGTAAAATGAATACCATCATCATGGATACACCCATATATTTCAATTCAACATTTATTGGAATCACACACACACTTATAAAGTGAAAAAGAAATAAAATAATTTTAGAGCATGCATAGTATTTATTTTAAGTGTATCCTCAATTAAAAATAAAAATAAAATTATATGACTCTTTTAATTTTAAAACGAATGTAGAAAGTATGGTTTGGATATGGGCTAACCGGCAGCCCAGGCCTGAGAAAAATTCTCTTATTAATGCAAGTTACGAAACCCTAATACTCTCCCCTACTTCTCTCCGGTCTGCAAATTTCTGGGTTTGTGTGTTTGTATACACATTATTTTACAAGCTATGAAAAAAAGAGAGGGTTTTTGATGCACCCTTTTGGTAATTTTTGATTATGTGATGAATGGTAAGGTTTTTCGCCATCCCCATGATGAAAATTTTAGTAATCTGAATACGTGCATGGAAAATTTGGTGCTCCCTTTTTTATAGTGAAGGTTGAAGAACCATTGGTTTCATGTAAGGTGGAAACCAGGCATTTTGAGGGATCTGTAATTCTAATGTTTGTCAATTTCAACTGTTTATGTTTGAATTTTTATTTAAAAAAAAAATTGAGTTTAAATTGGCAAATTTTATACATAAAATTCATTTGGGTTGCAGCATTTTATACTTTTCAAGTGCTTGTTATCATAATTTTGAGTTTCCTTGTAGAAGTGACAGATTAGTTTAACTAGAGGAGCTGTAAATTGTAATCTTGTTCTGATAGTAACAAAATTTGGGTGTTAGGGTATAAAGTTTTGTTGGATTTTCGTAAGCTGAAGTTCTAAGCTCAGTTGATATTTTCTGTTAGCTTTATTTGTTTTTGTTTTGAGGATAATTCCATGTCTTTGTCTCTATCCAGCAGTGCGTAATGGGGTATTATAAGATTCTTGATTGGGTATTGTTCCAAGAGTTAGTTGATTGTCTGTACAAAGTTTACTACTTAGCCAACAATGTTGATAATTGACAGGTTCTATGGAGGACTGGAAATTGATGGAGGAATTACGCATACAAACTCACTCTTTATTGATGATAGTTTAACATGAACAATAAACAAAATTATAGGTAAAACAACCGAGAGGTAGAAGTAATTATTTATTTATTCAGAAAGTAGTTAATAAGATGACAATATGACTATTGACGAGATAACATGTAGTAGTCTATAATGAAGAGATAGATGATAAGAGTTTTTTCTCAATTTCTCATACATCTGCTTGTGCCGTTTTCATTTTTCTGAAGGCCGCTACATATGATTACAATCTTGCTTGCTCTTCAAGTTGTTCCTGTACATCAATCCACAAATTGATATCAAAAGCAGGGATTTAAGTTCTAACCCAAAAAAAAAAAAAAATTTGAAAACAAGAACAGGAAAAATGACCTTTCAGGGTGACAGAATATAAAGTGAAATGGGAAAAGCAGTGAAAAGAATTTAGTTCAAGTGAAAACTGGTTTATTCTCAACATAGGCAAAATAAAGGTAGGGCCACGGTATGTTGTTTCCGTATCTGTTCTATTGACACCATTAGGCAGAACTCAGCTCAGAATTAAAATTTTTTATAAATTTTGTGGAGAAAATGAAACTGAAAACCAACCTCTGACACAAAGAAGGCATGAAACCCGTATGGAACCCTATGTGGTAATTCCACAACGGCAACAGGATCTGCTGACATTGTTTTTGCATCAATTACATTCACTGATGACTTCCTGCATTGTCAAAAAACCAAAAAACAAAACAAGAAGTTGATCTTGCAGTAACTCCACTGCATGGTCAAACAATCTAATCGTAGTTGCAATCTTGCGATATATTCCACAACGCTGACTGTGATAACACATTTGAGTAACTGGCAGATTGTAACTAGCATAAGAAAGAATGAGACTTACCCAGTTTTCTCGTCATGTGAGAAGAATATCAAATATCCATCATCTTCTTCAGAAGAGGTGCCGGGCTCCCGGGGGACAAAAACAGCCTCTGAACCAAATCTACCAGGTCCCAGGTCAAAGATACCTTTAACATTTCCTCCAACTTCAAGCTTTGTTTTCCCTTCCTCTGGTTCAGCATGCAGATCAAATTTGATAATCCCCGTCACCTTTGCAATGCTGTCTAGAATGGTTCCATACACATACCTTTGTTTCCTAAATTAGCACAAAATAATATTAAGCAAAATTTCTGGTGATAATATAAGAGACTTGGATAAACTAATTTAACACCCCAAAGAGTGATGAAAATGATTTAGATATTATAGACCTTAGCAAAATAACTCACTTTTTCAAAATTCAACCTTTTGTCAGGTTACCAACATTAATAATAGATATATACCTGCCTGTGTAGCACTCATTTACCCTAGGAAAATCAACAGCGGATGTTGATAATTTCTTTTGTGAAGCTAGACCGGTTTTCAAGTTGAATCTCATCTCATACCTGCTTAGAAAAACAATAATCAGAAACACCTTAGCAGTGAAAGACTTTTACAAATTCAATAATAGTTCACAGCTCCCCTACAGCTCATTTGAGAAATTTTCTAGCTTTTCTTTGACAGTCCCATTGACCATGTCTAAATCTGGATTCTCTAGGCGGCAAGTTATCAGAACTACTTCGTCGTCGTCCTCCCAAGCATTGGCTAGTAAGAGGTAATAGTAAAAATAGTCAGAACGCAAGCAAGGACACAGGATAATTTTTAAGCATTAGCTTCAGAAATAATAGAGCATACATAAAGAATACCACAAGGAAAAAAAATCTTATAAAATGATTCGGAAAAGCAAGGTTAACACACCATTATGGAATATAAAGCAATTAGGAAGCTCAAACCATCTGATTTGAGCCTCATTCTTAGCATATCGGGGAAGTACACCAAAACGTGCTTTCTTTGTCGCATCAAATGTGAATATCAGTTTGTTTTCTTTCACCATTTCCTGAACATTGAAACAACTTAAATATATCAAGCTTCATAAGAGTTTATCACTTTGATACTAAAAATAAAATCAGAAACCATGGCCGCATCATCTATGCCATAGATGACACCTTAGACTCAAACTTCTACCTCCACGATCACCCCTAAGCCCAGCCAAAAGAAAAGAGAAAATAAAGCAACAGAAAAAATAAAAACACTTACCCAAGATATCATAGCCTGTTCCTAAACATAGCTATACATTTTTTCTTTTTTGAATTCATGACAAGCTTAACAGACGTATGATAAATTTAATAAAGCAGTGTGAACAATTTGAAGCAGCAGAGACAAAAGGAGAAAAATTCTCGTACCTTTGGTCTGAAATATAGAGGAAGATCCATGAAAATTGCATAATTCTCAGTAATAGCAAAGTCATGCATCATGATGGGGTCCGATATTGTGATTGGTACAGGGTCATGCATGAAACCATCCTTAGAAATAACTCTATATGTGATATATGGTGGAGTATGTGCATAGCCAAACGTAAACATCTCGCCTGCACGAAGAAATCTCGTTAATCAGAAGGATCTTTTCTCTCCTCTACAAAGTTACTTGTCTATGTTTCTTAGAGAAGGTTAGGCTATACCAGTGTATGGATCAACCTTTGGATGAGCGGTAAAGGAATGTTGTAGTCTCTTATCATAATCCAGCATCCCAAGCGTCTGCAGATCTCCGTCTTCCAGAACTTTGATGGCATCTGCATAATTAATAGGCCAATAATTTGCAGATTTCCTTCAATTATCTGTTTGTTTATCTATTTATTTATTTTTGGCTTTTTGCACGAAACAACAGAAAAACTCAATTCCACAGCTTACTGCTGAATCATCTAGGCACATTCAGTAGTGCAACTGAGAGAATGAAATAACGGACAAATATACATCTTTATTACACCCTCGGATCTTATTCTGAAGCTAAAAACAAAGAGATACCACAATCTTACATGGTTTGTCTGCCTCTGAAAGTGCTAGAAGCTTTCCATGGTGATATACAAGAGCTGTATTACCTGCAAGAGGATAACAGCGAATTAATTACCTTGTACTTGGACTATTAACCAGACAAATGTGCAGCGGAGGTTTTTAATGAAGAGAAGGACACACTTATAATCTGCAGGACTTTCCAGGGACGACTGCTCATCACTTAATGAATATTTACACTGAAAGCCTAAATTTCTCAATATGAATGAACAACCAAGTTTAACTCTCTTTTCCTCATACACATCATTATCCAATGTTGTATAAGAAGATACTAAATAATGAACAAATACATCTCTAACCATGCCTCGGCTTCATTATTATTAGGGATTACATGGGTTTCAAGATCTGGGCAGCTGCAAACATAATAGCTCAGTACACACAAACCAACATTATGCATATCCTCAATAACAGTATAAAGTTCTCGGAACTGCATCTCAAAGATTCTATGTGAGATGCACAATTCTTCAGCTTAGAATACAATTTAGCATTTCTGCAGACATAGAGTACCCAACAAACATACCTGTCGCAGTTCCATATGAAACATCCAGTACTTTCAATTTTGCTCTAAGCATTTGCATGTTAACCATGAGTAATCCAAATAGTCCTTTCAGGTCTCCAATCTGTAGAATTTTTTTTTCAATGTTTAGAAGGGATAGCAAACACACACTGCTTAAACAGCACAATGAAGCAGAAAATATATACATTGCAACAAGCAATTGTAATTGAAGAATAAAATGTAAAACTCAAAAGATATCAACTTAGCTTTCACAAAATTCACAACTGATTTAAAAAAAGGAATAATATAGGGGCAATTCACCAGTATACCTTCATAAATTTAGCACCTCCAAAAAATTCCTCCTGTTTAAGACGTGATGTCCTCACGAAACGGGAGACATATGTAGCCTTGCCATCTTTGATGCGCAGACCATGAATCATGCTGCAAATTCATAATATTGGTATTTAACAAATTTTCATATGCAACAACTGCAACAACTCGTAATTAAAGAAGGGAAGGGAACCACTAAAGGATTGATCAAACATATATGGTTTTAAAAAACAGAAACCTTTGCCACCGGAATACATGTTACCGTCAGTAAGAATGATCAACTCCTGAATATCAATTCAAAAGAAAGTTTTTCCACCATAAAACACACTTAAATACATTGATGCACGTCAAAGTATCAACAGGGCAATCCCAAATGTTTAATTTTGCCCCTTTTCAAGATTTAACTCAGAAATGAACTAATGTTGCACATTCTATTGTAAAGAGAACAGAGATTCACGCACCCATCTCCATCAAACCTGCAAGTGAGCAACATAGAGAATTAAAAAAAATAAAATCCCTCAATCAATAAAAATAAACTAATTCAATATACGTAATAGAAGATCATACCAGTGATATCCAGCCACTGGGGAAAACTTTGGGTTAGGACCAACTCTGACAAACTCACCATTCAAGCACTCCTGAAATACATATATTAATTTTCACATCACTGACAAGATACATACTTATAACAGCTACGCCGTGTTTGATGTGTTGGAATTATATCTCAGGAATCGGAGATAATAATCAATAGCCTTTCTCCACGACTTTCTATGACGAAATTCCGCATCCTCCAAACACATAACAAAATTCAATTATACTATTAAAGTAAACATATGTAGATTGGTCAAACAGGTTCAAAAAATCATAGATCATCATCAAGAATAGTTTGAAAATATACATGGCAGCTCTACTTTCACTCCCGTAAATGCTTTCTACTCTCCTCTATATGATCACAAAATTTTGTTCACTCAACACAGGGCTGTTGAAAGCTACTCTACTTCAACATCAGACCCTAGAGATACAATACAAACATGCTCATCGAACCAATTCAAAAAAAAAAAAAAATTCTTCAATATTTCAGCTCAGCTCACCAATCCGAGCTCGAATTTTAGCCTAACTAACGAAAGATTTAATTATTATAAATAAAAAAAAGAAATAATAAAATATTCTCTAACAAGTTGAGAAAATTAATTACAGGTAGATGGCCAATGACTGTGAGGTTTTTAGTAGGAGGAGTCTCCTCAGGAACCGGAGCGAAGTTACCGGAGAGATAGTGGTGAGGCAGTGAAGAATCATACATCAACTTGACAATCAATTTCTCCACAAGATCAATCACTTTTGAAGTCAGTCCTTTGTTCGGCTTTGGATTCACCTCCACCACTCCGTCGCGTGCTCCGCCGTTGTTCTCCACCTTCTCCTTCTCCGCCATGATTTTCTCTTTTCTGGACAGTATGGAGCGTCAAATTTCGTGGTATTTATTTGTATTGTAGTGTCGTTGCTGGTGAATTAGGTACTGCCACGTTACCGTATATTACTGGAACCGCAGAGATATTATTATCAAAATAAATATAATATAATATCCACATATTGAGTGGATCCTCCATTATTTTTTTTCATGAACATCCTCACCATTACAATACAATAAAAATTATTAGAGAAATAAATACATATATATGTATTAATCTATTTATCATCAAAATGAACAAGCATGGCTGTCCTGTCAATGATAAGAAAATTGGGCATGTTAAAAGATAACGGGGAAAGTAGTCGCCCTGGTGATTTGACTGATGCTGCTGCTGGCCTTATCCTGATGCACATGGAAAATCCTGAAATTGATTGTGGGTTTGTGCTTATTATCAATTCACGTAGCGTGTGGGTAATACTGTTGAATATTTGTTAAGGGACAAAGCGCCCAGCCCAGCAAGAAAGAAAGTCACAGAAATACAACTACGATTGATAGTTTCTTATATTGACGTTTGTATTTCCGAATGTATGCACAAAATTATTATCTCTGGATGCAGAGAGTAATTACAGATGCAAGAATCTCTCGTAGACTTGCTGCACAGGTTCTGAAAATTTCAAATGACTAAAACCACTTATAAAATTAAAGGAAAACGAAAGTTTGAAGTACTAGATAATCATAAGAATGATTGCAGATGAAATGGAGCTCTAGATTATGTGAAGAACCTTTTTACTTTTTTTAGTTTAATCTTATAATTGGTATAAATGATCATACAACGTTCTAGTTCTTCAACCTTACGATTCAGATCCTGGAAGGGGTAACAACATTTGGATCCCTAAGTTCTAATGTTTTCATAAATAAAAACACAATTTTCCATTTGTTTCGTCTGGAAATTATAAGGTCTTACTATAATATTTTATGAAGGTATTTGGATTTTCAGGAATTCTACAAAGTTGATTGCATCTTAATAAACGGCCTCAGCGCATCCATTATAAGTAAGTTAATACTGGAAGTAAATTAAGTTATACTAACCTCTGTTATATGGAACATTATGAGGTAATTCTATAGCTGCGACAGGATCCACTGACATTGTCTTAGCATCAATTACATACACTGCTGACTTTCTGTAAGTTCAAAAATGAAAATTTGATACCAGGGCAGTGCAATGGAGATTGTAGTCAAGTTTATAATCATACAATTCAATTATTGATATATAGTATAGCTATACAGCTATACAAACAACAGCTGAACATGCATATCAGAGCCCACGCAGCATGGGTCATACATAAACTCAAAACATGAAATGATGTTCGTAGAGCTGTGTTTGAAAGAATTTGTTGAAGGTCTATGATCCTTCAGCTTAGAACATTTTTGCATTTTAGCATAACTAGCACTAAACAAGCCTACCTGCCCCAGTCCATATGAAAAATCCAATACTTTTTAAGTTTTCTCTCAGCAATGTCATGTTGACCATGAGTAATCCAAACAGCCCCTTACGATCTCCAAACTGCAAAAGACATTCAAAAACAAAACATTGATCCCTCTAAATTCTATAACACAAAAAGCTTTTCTCTTCTTGTTTATGTTCTTCTTTTCTCATGACTATAGTTATTCCAGCAGCAAAAAGTTAACATGAATGAGCGGATGATGAAACTGAAAAAGAAAGAGGGAAAACAGACGAAATAAAATAAATTGTACATGTAACTAGATTCAGAGCTCGAACATTTCAAGAGAGAAGAAAATCCTTGATTATCAGCTGATCAAAATGGGAGCACGAAGAATGCAAAAGTTTCAATCCTGAAATTTCTACAATGCTCCATGAATTATGATCTGATCTCAATTGAATATACGATTCGAAATTTTCTTTTCTTTTTTCATACCGATTGTATGTACTGTTGCAGTGGGGATTTCAATGTCAATACTCAGTGAAGACTAATAGTCTGAATTACTGAAAAATTTCTTCTCCACGGAAGCCGAAAGTAAAGTGAAGTTGCAGAGAATTGAAATGAATTACTATTAGCCACCAGCCCAAAAGGTGGGCGTAAGAGAAGTGAGCCTGTCCCACGAGTCTTCCAATATGAAAACAATTGTCAAAGTAGTTCGATAACATAAATTTGGGATAATAACCGAATATTTACCTTTTTTATAAATAATAATATAGTTTGTTTATTTGTATCAAATAGGTCCTTAAATTCAAATTCAAAATAATTGAGATGCCTTTACTTTGTTAAATTACATATTCGTGGTCAAAATTTAAAGGGATCGAACAACTTATTTGATATAATAAAAAATTTATATCTTTATTTGTAAAAATATGAGATCTCAGGGATGTGAATGTTACTATCATAAACAAAATTTGTTGGATTAAAATAACGATTAATCAACTAACCTAACTGAAAGACTAGAAATTTGTTAGTCAATCTTAGTGCTGTAACCAATATGTCTAGTTCATGTTGACATTTGGTGAAGAATGAATCAATCATGAACATTTTAGAATAAACAACAATGAGAAACAAGACTCTAAATCATGACCAAAGTTTCAATTTTAGGCTGCCGAAATTGAAGCAATTTTGACCTAATTGTGAAAACCCAAATGTATTATCATTAGAGCACGGGGGGCTACCAAAATTTAAATTTTCCATTATATTTTAACAAAGTCAACTTTTATTGTCAAAAGTCTCCTACCCATTAGATTTGAAACTAATTGTTATTCCAAAATCCTTCTCATATCCCATCCCTCGTCCCCATAACAGTAGATGATTCCGTTTACTTGTTCTACATTTTGACCCAAAATCACACGCAAATCCCATTCTTTTACCATAATCTCACCTTCTTTTTCCCTTACAAAATTGGCTAAGTCACCTAAAATAGTGCTAACTTCCCCAACTGATAGACTCTACCAAACACACATTCTCCAGTTCTCGTTGACATTTCGTGATCTTTGTACTCACATTTCTCTTCATTCTTGTACTTCACGCATGCTCACATACATATAACCTCTTGTCATCAATGTTGCCTGTAACAAACTTCAAACCTCTAAATGGGTTCGATCGACGATTTTCTATAAGATAATAATATTAAAGATATAAATATTTATATATATATATATATATTATATTAACGTAACACTATCACATTTGTATACGTCTTGTTTTATTTTTGTGCATAGCAAAATAAAATATAAGCTTGGTCTAATGTTGACTATGTGTAATAGGAAACCAAAGGCATTCCCTCCAGTGGGTTTCATAGTGGGATTGGAGCTTTCCTTTGATAATTATGAACATTATGCAATATTTAATTTTTACAGCCAAAAAGGAACTGCCCGTCGCGTTGTAAGACTGCTTTTCTAAACAATTGGACCTGTCAACGGACTATTTCCAACAAAAAAACTATGGCTAAATGCCAAAAACTATAATCAAAGTTATGGAAAATATACCAAATTATACCTAACACACCCCCTAGCATTCATGCATGCATGTATGCTATGTGAATAGCAGGTTTGATGATGAAAATGAATTAGGATTTTGTGCAAATTGTGCTGATTGGAATTTTACCTTATGTATGGTTAACATTAATTATTTTCTTGTATTATATTCTCATTTATTAATTATCAATCACACAAATATATTTGCTCAGTTAAAAGCTTATGTCAGAAGGAAAATTCTACGTTATGACTTTCATTTAAGCCTTATTAAACTTACAAAACAAAACCATAATTGTTTATATTTACTTGGTAACTTCATTCGGCGTTTAAAAATACGGCATGCATACATACATATAGGCTGACAACAACTCTTTTTATTTCTGAAAAGCAAATGTATATATGTGCATGTGTAATCAATGTATGTATGTATGTAGGCATATATTGTTTACATGCATGCACATGTGATTCGGTAACAAGCAGGTATGATCATGATAATCTATCTAACAAAGCTTGAATTTTCTTCAATGGAGAGAGAGATTTGAAACCATTGTATCTTTTACAGGCTTAGTGGTTTTGACGTCTAAATTCCTTGTATCTTTCTCAGTCTTCCATAACTTTTCTCTCATGAGAAATTTTTTTCAAAGAACAGTCATGTGCTTCTTCCACCAACATTTCTCTCTGTTCTTTTTGCTATAAATATATCTGGATTTCACGACAATACATCATATTCAATTCTCCTCATATCTTCAATCATTTTAGCAACTTCAACGAATCTTTCACGACAGTTTTTGTGTTCTTTTTTCTCCTGTTAGAAAGTTTAAAGAAAAATTAAATTATGTATCCCCAAAAGCAATACTGTCTTCCATTTTTCGTTATTATCTTTGTCTCTTTCTCCCCCTCCTGTTTTAGCAGTTACCAGGACTACCCATTTGTTGAAAAGCCAAGCTTTGGGAGAATGTTAGAAAGTTTGTCGCGAAAGTATCAGGCAAGAGCTCCTGCTTCGTCGAGATATGTCGTGAATGTGGACGATTTTGGAGCTAAAGGTTATGGAAAAGATGATTCTAAGGTACGTACGCTTTCAGTTGATTATAAAATAAGATCAATAAACAACACAAATTAATTACTTCAATTAATACCAAATTGAAAAATTGTGCCAGGTTTTCAGTTTTATTTGCTTTGATATTAATTCGGCTTTCAATATTTATTCAGGCATTTAAAGAAGCTTGGAAGGAAGCTTGTTCTTCCGAAAATGAAGCTGTATTAATCGTCCCTAAGAACAGGATTTATCATCTTAAGCCAGTTACATTCTCAGGTCCATGCAAATCTGGTCTTACAATGAAGGTGAGTGATTACAAATTCATGCATGGATCGATATACGAATAGTCTATGTATACAAGTACAAATACATCCGTATACATGTATAAATTTGCTTTTCATTTTCCATGGCAGATCTACGGAACAATAAAAGCAACAGTTCGTGTATCAGACTACAACAAAGATCCAAGACATTGGCTTGTGTTCCAAAATCTCAATAACTTCAGAGTTGAAGGTGGCGGCACGATTAATGGAAATGGAAAAATTTGGTGGAGAAGATCGTGCAAAGTCAACAAAACCCTCGTATGTTAATTGCTAAATTGAATTATTATTTCATGAAAATGTTGTCTAGCTTTAAACTATGTTATTATTCTTATTTAAAAAAGTGTGAACATTCGCACAAGAGAATGATTCATTCTTCCATTGTTTTGCAGCCTTGCAAGGATGCACCAACGGTAGGTTCTTGAATTCTTGATACTTCGTGTTTATTTCCTAAGCCTTACCTAACCATTACATTAGAGAAAGAGATTTCAACTTCATTTTATATCATTGAAAAAATATGTCTTTACAGGCAGTAACATTCTACGAATGCAATAATCTGAGGGTGGGTAGCCTGAGGTTCAGAAATTCACAAAAAATGCATGTCTCTTTTCAAAAATGTGTAAATGTAAGAGCGTCGAATCTCAGAGTAATTGCACCAGGAAACAGCCCTAATACTGATGGAATTCACGTCACCGGAACCCAGAATATTCGGATTAAGAACTGTGTCATCAGAACAGGTAATTAATTAATTAATTAATTAATTAATTAAACATTTGAATAAATATAATTAAAAATATTCGTAATCGATCATAATTTTCTGATTTTCATGTAATGAAGGTGATGACTGTATTTCGATAGTAAGTGGGTCGAGAAATGTTCGAGCAACAGATATAACTTGTGGTCCGGGTCATGGAATTAGGTAAATTTTGATTCAATTAATTATTGTTTTTATCTCAACTAATTTCAATTAAAACATTTCTAATTTTATTTATTTATGTTAATTATTTTTAATTTGTAGCATTGGAAGCTTGGGAGCTGGTAATTCCGAAGCTTTTGTTTCGAATGTGATGGTGAATAGAGCAAAACTTTCTGGAACAACAAATGGAATGAGGATAAAGACTTGGCAGGTAAGATACATTCTTTGAATTTTTGTACATACTTTAGCCAAAGTTCAAAGTTCAAACAATCTTTTTGAAAATCATGGCCAAGCTTTGGTTATTTGTATTTGATTGGTTGATTAAGGAACTCAGCTTATTGCAAAATTAGAGCCGCAAACTCACCAGTCGCCATCACACTTTCACATGAACTTACACTTGAATAAATACATGATTATGAATTTGTGATTGGTCAGTTGTGACAGATTTTATAGTTTGATTGTTATCTATGTGGGAATTTTGAGAAATATAATCTTAATCACACGTAACAATCAAGAAGTTGATATGTAGGGAGGGTCTGGATATGCCAAAGACATAATATTTCAAAATGTTGCGATGTACAACGTGAGCAATCCAATAATAATCGATCAACACTATTGTGATCAAGAAGAACCGTGCCAAGAACAGGTAATTAGTTTTATCATATCCAATTTCATAATCTATATTAACCGTTGATCAATTGGCTTATTGATCAATCATGATAATCAAACGGCAGGCATCAGCGGTGAAAATAAGCAATGTTGTGTACAAGAACATCAAAGGGACAAGTGCTTCTGAAGTGGCAATAAAACTCGATTGCAGCAAGCGTTTCCCTTGCAAAGGACTTCTGTTGCAAGATGTGCTTATAGGACGTGCAGATAATGAGATTGCTAAAGCTTCATGTCTGAATGTTAACTTATCTACAAGAGGGAATTTTTTGCCGCAGTGCGTTTAAAGGAAAGAAGAAATTTCATCACAATGACCATCCAAACATAGTGCAAAATTGATAGCCAAATTAGTAATGGTACACAAAATATGATAAAAGTTTAGTTATATATTGAGGTTGTAATGATATCATTGAATTTGAAGGAAGGCTTTGTATTCTTTTTAGTGATTAAGTATGCTATGTAAGTATTAATTGTTTCTGTAATCTAATATTTTATAGTTAGTCGAAAACAAATCGTTTTATGTCCTAGAATATTTGGAATTGGATGGATACATATATGGGTCATTTAAAAGAAATAGGCCTTGGTTTGAGCTTGCTTTTTGCTAGGATTAAGTGGAGTCAAATGACCCATGATTTATTTTGTAGATTGGTCCCAAATGGAGCCTAAAGAGCCATCCCAATTGAAAATTCAACGATTGATTGATGGGTCATCAATCTAATCATTCATCTTAAAGAATAAGCAACAACTGTTGATCTCCATATCTCTAATGGTAACTCAAAATTTTGTAAATTTTAATTAGCATAACTTTTTATACTTTCTTTAAAAATTGTATTTCTAATCTCATAATTATTATTAAATAATTCAAATTTATATATTAAATGGGTTCTTTTACACATAAGAATTGACTAAACGTAGACGGGTAAAAACATATCAATTAAGAGATTAGAAATTTTTTTTAAGTTAATCATGAACTATTGTTTAATGGGTTAAGCAACCACTATTGTGTCACATACTTTGACTTCAGTGTGCATTGATCTAGCTAGGTATATAAAATTATAAGAGAAAAAGAAACCGATGAGTGAAGAATTGATGGTATGTTTACCCCATGAAATATGCCATTGACCAAAATACAATATTATGAAAGGAACCCACAGATGTTTTAATAATCGCATTGCATCCTTCTTTCTTGTACAAAATAATAGTTGGCCCCATTTCAAAGTCACAAAATTTGAAGTATAGTATAAACATAACAGTCATTAAACTAAGCTTAATTACTCTATTTTTCAAAACAGGTTAGATTAAAACTGAGCCTAAGTAACTAATGAACTCTAGATTCCTAATATGGCAGTGTGATATCTCATGGGTCACAAGACGGTCGGATGTACAGTCGAGATGCTGAAAACTTATATCTCTGTATCACTTAAATGCTATCGAATCAGCAGCTTCTACATAAGTTGACAAATTAAAGGTGTCGTTTTCTCTTCAATGGAGACTATGAATATTAAACTTCTGATCTGGGTACGTACGTACTTTTCATCCATATGCATGCATGGCAGGCATGGCAGGCATGGGTATGACAATTAATTGAGTGGTTGATGAATTCATTAATATTCTGGAGGATATGACGACGATCGGTGATTTTGAAGAAGAGACTTTAGTTACTACTTCAATTACTTCAATTTGCTGTGTTTCTTTTTTGGTTCGTGAGATGCACCCGAGTCTTCACAATTCTTAAACAAATAAAAAACTTGACAGGACGACGTCGATTGAAGTGACTTAATTATATGTTCCTTTTTGAATAATCTTGTTATCATTATAGTTGTCGGTTTATGATATGGTGCATTCCTACGTCTCTTCAATTTTTCGATGACTTTGTTTTGTTTTGTTTTGATTTGAAATCTCTCGCTAGATCCTATGTCAGTCTAGAATTCAGACTTCCCTCACTTCTCATTGTCAAAAGACAGAAATCAAGGCCCTTCATTTAATTTTCTGTACTGCTAATAGGACAGAAGACTGAAGGGCAAGAATCAACGATAACCTAGTAAAGAAATTAATAATTGCTCAAGCTCTAGAACCATTCATCACTTGAAGACTTATTATAATAATTCTTGCAACTCTCTAATATTCATTCCAAATTTAAGGCAATATTATTAATTCTGCTGTGAACGGAACAATTGAAGATAATTAAACTGAGTTTATGAACTATAATAATATTAATAACCTCCATTTTTTTTTAATTTATTGAAGTGTAAAATGCTTTGGATTCTTCTTAACTAGGTTAGACTAGTACTAATAATACATATAATTTTAAGTATTAATTAAAATTATTTGGATGCGATTAGATTTGTTTGAAAGATTCTTGGCATTGTCAATCAAGATCTGCTAAGTCATATGTATTTTTCAAAGGAACATTTAAGTATACATTATTGTTATTATATAGAATATATATTGAATCCCATCCACTACCAGGCCTGTCACTGAAAATAAGTGAGTTAAACTTTTTATTTTAATGAGAAAAAGCTATAGATAGAACATCTAGAGTAGGTGGGGCAAATGGTGGAAAAATATTTTTAAAATATGTTAAAAGTTGTATACAATATTTTTTTTTTTAGTTTGTAAGAGTAAAATTTTCTAAATGTTTGAAGTAGATTCTTCTCTTAAGAGTAGATATTCAAGTTAAATTTCAGTTAATAATCTTGAATTTGAAGTGATATATATATATATATATATATATGATTCAATGTAATGTAGTAGATTTCAAAAAGAAAAGAAAAGAATGTTTATGGGTGTAAAACTTGGTTTGGTGTCACTAATGTGTCATGGGGCATAGCATAGGATATGATAGATAAAATTTGGATCAAAACCATAAAATTAAATTCTTAATTTTGCCTGGTTTGGGGCAGCATTATAGGACATAACTTTTGATCATTTGACCCATTGAGGATATGTAGGGAGAAGAGAGGACAACAAAATGACAAGAAGAAACTATTGGCTGTGTTGACTGAAGTGGAAAAAGTTATGGGGTAAGGAAAGGTAATTCCTAGAATTCATCAAAGGGTTTGCAAAAATTTATAGGAGAAGAAGATGGGCAAATTGTTGGGCTCTCCTCTAACACCGATTACTACTTGTTTAACAGATAAAACGAGAGCTTTTCAAAATATAATACACTTGCAATATTCAAAAGAAAGATTGTCTTCTGCTTTTCTTCTTCTCTCTGTTTCTCTCTTAAAAATAACAAAAAAAATTCTGAAGAAAATGGAAGGAGAAAGGATATCTTCATCTGCAGCTAATGAAAAGAGAAGGAAGTTCAAAAGAATATGTGTATTCTGTGGTAGTAGAGCTGGATACAATTCTTCTTTTGGTGAAGCTGCTCTTGAACTTGGTAAACAGCTGGTAAGTTTTATAATCATATTTACTATTTATTTCATGAGGAAATCTTAGACACGATCAACACATCCTCACGTTCATCCAATAAATTTCTGAACTTCTGCCGGTATATTCTAACTGTATTGTTTTCAGGTTGAGAGAAAGATTGATTTGGTTTATGGAGGAGGAAGTATAGGGCTAATGGGTTTGATCTCTCAGACTGTGTTTAATGGAGGTTGCCATGTTCTTGGGTAAGTTTTCTTTTCTTTTTAATCTTCTTATATTAATTGTTCTTCTGTTTTTAGATTTACATGAAAGATTTACATGTTCTGTTCATATTTTATTTGTGTAGAGTGATTCCTAAAGCTCTCATGCCTCTTGAGGTACTGTTATATAAATCTCTACTGTTGTATATGTGATGTTTTCTTTCTTTACCTAGTCATGGAAGTATATATATGCAAAGTAATGAATCACCTAATTGCAGATATCCGGAGAAACCATTGGAGAAGTGAAAACAGTAGCAGACATGCATCAAAGGAAATCAGAAATGGCAAAACATGCAGATGCTTTCATTGCACTTCCTGGTATCTTTCTAGCTTATAACACCCTTTCTTTTTCTTTATTTCACAATTTAGGATAATTTAAGTAAGATATTCTTTGTATACTTGTTCATCCAGGTGGGTATGGAACCATGGAAGAATTGCTAGAGATGATAACCTGGTCTCAGTTAGGAATACATGAGAAACCAGTAAGAAGGGCAATTTCAACTTAATTTCGCTTCCGTTATTTTGTACGATTTTATGGTTTGATGTTTTTCTTTTTGTATTTTCTGTTTTGAATCTTCGTAATAGGTGGGATTAGTGAACGTAAATGGGTATTATGACAGCTTGTTGGCCTTGTTTGATAAAGGAGTAGAAGAGGGTTTCATTGGTGATTCTGCAAGACAGATTGTAGTTATGGCAAACAGTGCAGAAGAACTCATCAACAAGATGGAGGTATCATAAATTATAATATTAGAAGAAATATTTGTTTCTTTAATGTTTCAAAATTAATATATACATATATATATATGTATATATATATATGTATATATATATTCACATAGATATAAAAACAAGAGGTGGTTGGTTTTGGTTGCTGAATTATTGGAGAGGATGATCATTTGTTATTTTGTATTGTTTGTGTTTGTGTGTATTTTGCAAGTGCAGGAGTATACACCAGCGCATGACCAGGTAGCACCAAGACAAAGTTGGGAAGTGGACCAATTATTGGACACTACTAGGAGTGGGGAAACCTAAAAGATCTTAGCTCTTAATAAATTTTATTATTATATCAAAAGAAAGAGATAAACAGAAGATTGAACTCATCTCTCTTTCTTTCTCTTTAAAAGTGACAAATCCCAACTCCCAAGATCCCAAATCTTCATTTTCCATTTGTATATTCATGATGACATGTATTGCCTTTAGTTCCATTTGAATCAATTGAATATTTATTCAAGGAATCCTCTTCTAAACTTGGCAATTATTGTTTCTTTCTTTCTAAGTGTCGTGCTATGGTGTATATAGTTTGTATTGTGCATTTTTTAAATTTTTCGAAAAGAGTTGAAGGTACACTAAAAAATTAAGAAACTATACATACAATTACATGTAGCATAATCATACCCTTATCTTAGATGGCCATTGACTGTGTCAAAAAAGCATATGCACAATTATGTGACATGAGAGCCAATGTGAGGTGGGGAAAAGAAGAGGAAGGATTCAATTTGTCCACTTGCATTTTATTATTGATTTTGTGGGGGCAAATTGTTTTATAAGAATTTTGACGTGTGTATTGCGTTGGAGTCTTTGGGATTTTTGGCTTTATTGTTCATTGACACTGCTTTCTGTGGACTCTGGACTCCCACTATAATATAATTGACTATTTTGTTTCAGATTGCTTTTGCTGCTGCTCTTTGTTATGCTAATTTTAATGTCTTGAGCAGCGTCATCCTCCACACGTGAACAAGCAGCTGAATTTATGGGCACACAAGTGGCCAACTGTTTGATCACCACAACTTCATTTCCCAACTTCTCTTTTGCTTAATTTTCCTACCACCAAAAGTAAACCCAGCAACGATTCTGCTTACTTTAATAGCTATTTGTTTGGTTTAGATTTTTGAATAGGCGAAAGAGATGTTATGAGTAAAAGGAATTTGCAATTGAAGAGGAGAAAAGAAAAGAAAAATAAAGGAATTTCGCATTTGATTGGTTTTGTGCTACAGAAAGCTGATCCTTGAAATGAAGTGATACAGGTCAACAACTACTTGGTTCAAGTATGTTAGTAAGCAACTTTGATTCTGCGATGAGACACATCAATTATAATACTAGTAGGAACTATGAGAGCAAATGTTCAAGAAAATCTTAAATGAGAATTATCAGAAGCATTTCCTGTGAACAACAGAAGGTCCAGTTTCGTCATAGTCCGCCTTGGTTATCTGTTGGTTTTGGGGGAAGACAACTTTAGCAAGTATTGCACCTCCGATCCAGGGTGAATACAAGGTCAAGTTCTCTGGCATATATTCAGGTGGCTGTAATGAACCGAAAATTAGAATTTATAGTACTCATAGAGCAGTATAGAAAATAAAATCATATTGGATATGTTTTGATAAAGAGTGGGGAGAAGAGAAACCATCAGTGTCTAGAAAAGAATAAGAAAATTCAGTTCATGTCGTTCATGACAAAATAGATTACCTTCACTAGTGTAGGACGAATAGCTGATGAACACAAGCTAGCTTCTTTCTGGAACCTATCTTCAAAACCTGTAGTAGGCAGAAAAATGACTTGTTACTCTTTACATATCTCTGAAAATCAGTGTCTTCCATGGATCAAATGTTTCATTTACTTGAAGTGGACAATCAAATCACAAGTAAACGTAAAGCCTACAGAGAGGACGCAAGTGAAAAAAAAACTTTAGAAGAAATTGTGTATGTAACTATTGAAGTCAATTTTAGAACGATCAAAAGAATAACATTATCTCACCAGGTATAGAAGTAGTAGCACCGCAAAGAACAGTATTTTCCAGCAATTGCCGATGATTCTCAGAAGAAACTGTTGAAATAGTATGAACAAGCTGCTCGACAATTCCATATGCCTCTATATCCAATATAGATGGTTGGAATAGAGCCTCACCAATAGTATATCTTTCTCTTCCAACTCTAATGACCTGAAACCGCATTTAAAAAGTGTAACAGTCATACATAACACATTTGAAGATTATAAATGAAAAGGCCCACCATAGAATAAAGGGGATACTTAATACATATTGCAGGATCCAATACATGGATTATGGGCGCAAGGAATTGCCTCACTATCTTCTCATTATTACAACTATAGAGTTTTAATAGACAAGAGACCATTTTGAGTGTACTAATTGCTTCCAACAAGCACATGAGATCTTTCATAATCGTAAAACACTATTTCTCCCTTTCAGATTGTGTGAAATGAATAAACAAAACAATATGTTTGTGTATGCATCCAACAAGTTGTCTGTCAGGCGAAGAAATCCCTTACCCAAGACTACTGTTGTTTTTGCTTGGAAGTTTATCACTAAGCATATGTACGTCTAAACAAGAAATGGTTAAGTAACAGCCCAGGCCATGGTATATTAAGTAAGATGAAAAAAATTACAAACCTGTCCATCAGGTAGGGTATGCTGCTCTATCTCACATGACTGCTGGGTTTTGCCATAAGCAAGTTCATCTTCAGCGCAACACGAGTATTGATCTTTCAATTTCTCGACATCAGAGATGCTGAGATTCACCAAAGGATTAGATTTACCAAGTGCTTGAGCAAGTAACTTAGTCAAATCAATACCTCCGACCTCAAATCTTTTTGAGGCAATGTGCTGAACAGCACCTTCAATTACTGGAGCAATATCTGGCGATAAAGGAAAAAAAATTGCATGTCACTGAGAAACCAAATAAGTGAGGTTGCAACTCTTCAATGGAAATTAACTTTCCACTTCAAATCCTCCAATCAGATTGCATATGAGGTTGTACAGTAACAAGTTATCAATGTTGTCTAAAAAGAGAAAAATCACGACAGGCATCATGGTTCAGTAAACAATCTAAATCGCTAAATATGACGTGAGAAAACTTTTGCAACCGTGGCTTGGAAATATCTGACTTGTAAAGATTTTGAGGCTATTAAGGCTGATGAAACCGTGTTGCAAGGTTCAGCTCAAGGCAAGGAAAGCCTTGAGAGACAGGTTTTTAAGTCAAAATTCACTACATCATGCCAATCTCATGCATGTGCACAATGCACATAAACACGTAAACAAAAGCAAAAACCTCATGGACATACCAATTTTCCCGTGGCCAATATCAACAGTGCATCCTGAGATACGTCCGACAGCATACAGAGATAGTACTGCTTGTTCTGAAGCATAGAACCCCGAGATATTAAATGTTTCGAACATCAATTGCAACAGTTGTTCTCTGACAGCCTGGAAACAATAATTTATTAGCTTAGAGCAGAGGCATACAATAAGCATATCAGAGTCACACCATTCACCAATTACATAACAAGGACCAAGAAAATTGCACGAGCTAAATACAAGTGATACTAACATTGCTGAGAACACACACCGAGATTAATTTTATACAAGCTAAAGAAAACCTTCCTTTCCCACCTCACCTATAGCAGGGCTCTTTTAGAAAACACTAAGTATTGTCACAGTTATCCAGTCTCTTACAATTAATTAAACAACGGCTAACAGGAGAATGCTGCAGACAGACGAAAATATCTTCTTTTCTCCCTCTTCTTTATGTTTAGTACTCCACAAGAGTTGAAATTAATGAGAAACTCCCAAAAGTATTGCATATGACAGCTATGCATGAACAATTTAAACAATTTCCATAAACATATCATACATAGACTGATACACAGCAGGAACAACAGACTTGCCTCCTCAAGCATGACACATAATTCTCAAGAATTTCATAACATTACACTAACATTTGTTGAAAAAGACTAAAATCAAGTAACAAGATGAAAAAAAATATATTCGTTAACCTTGGGAGTGCAAAGTGGATCGGTAAATAATATCTGTCCTTCATTTCCCTCTTCCCATCCAAGACCAGTGTAAAGAACATACTGCAACAAATCCTCCATAGCATCCCAATCTCTAATAAAACCTCTCCCAACAGGATCCACTGTCACATCCTCAACCAAACTAGAATTATCAGCAGAAGATGATCCATCTTCAGCCATGCGCTTCATTTGGCTAGGAATTACCTAATCAATCACATTTCAAAGAGTTAAAGCAACGATTTTTAAAGCAATAAAGAGAGAAAGCTTCAAACTTTTCTTGCTCGTTTCGTTATTTTCTTAGAAACCAAACAGAGGGTTAAAGTATTACCATGGAGGGTGCCTGATCTGGAATAGCAGGTCCCGCTTTGAGAAGCTTCGAGCCAGCATCCACCACTGCAGCCTCCATTTGCTAACAGACGAAGCTAAAGCAACAAAATTGAAAACCCTAGCTTCCAAATTACGGATTTCTCGTGTAGAGAGAGCAGAGTACGTGGGGTCAGCGAAAGCAAAAACCCAAATTGGAATTCGATTTCTAGGGTTTTACGATTGGTTTATGTGAGGCTGAAGCCGAATCTGAATAAATGTGTAACGTGTAGTGTTTCTCCCTCAGCGGGCTGAATAATAATTTTGAAATCTATTTATAGCTACCGTCGGACAAGCATTCTCTATATTTAACCCGTTTTAACCTTAATTTAATTTACCACTCTATATTTGTAAAACCTCCTATATCTCACAAGAAAGATTTTGATGCTTTAAAATATAAAGGGCATAAATTACTTATGGAAGTAAAAATCTTTTTAGCCAAACCATCCCCCATACTTGCCAAAATGATCAACATTATCACTACAAATATGCAGAGCCGAGTCCAATTCTTCAAACAGTTTTCTCTGCTGCAGTCTTGAAGTTATATTCCAATGGAACACCGCAAATGCAAATTACCCACCTTGGTAAGTTCATGTGGTTTGTTTTTGGTAATTTGTTTTCTTGTTTGTTTATATTCATTTGTTTTTTCTTTCTTCTGGTTTCTGTTATTGCAGACTTATACTTTGAAAGTGAATATCAAATGTTGCCTGGATTGTCAGGAGAAAGTAATGAAGAGGTTGACAAAAATGGATGGTAATTTTACTTCTCTCATGTAACTCTATATTATGAACAAGGAAGAAAACTTTTCTCATAACTATTTTATGACTAGGGCTGGATTCGGTAAACTATGATTCAGAAAAAGGGATGTTAACAGTTTCAGGCAACATAGATCCAGCTATACTAATAAACAAGTTTGATAAGTGGGGCAGAAAGGCAGAGCTTTATTCCTTTCAAAAGTACTCTATGCAGATTGACGACAAAGGAAAATGCAGAAATTGTTGTGCTAGTAAAATGAAAACTGAAGCTCTCAAAATCAAAGATTTCGATTCTGCTTCTGATTCTGAAAATGATAACAAGGAAGAAAATTTTGATGTCCATGCACCCAAGAAACGCAGTAACAAAATCGGCTGGCAAGATCCAAGTCTGACAAAAGTTTCACCAAAAGAAAGTCCGACGAAAAAGCCAAGTGCAAAGAACGGTAAGAAATTTTTTGGTTGGTTTGGCAAGAAGGAAAAAGCAACAAAGGCTTCAATCAACAAGAATGGTGGAGAGAATGTACAGGAGAAATCTCTGGCAGCAAGCAAATGGCATTTTCCGAGGATGTCCATGCCGGAATACGGTGTTCTGGGGCCATTTGGCCTACCTCCTTATGGTGACCAGAGACCGTATTATATGAAACAGTACCCACCCATGATGTATCCAAGGCCAATGCGTCCATATTATGGTTATGGGGGGATGCCGCCATCCAATGGGTTTTTCCAGCCAAGGCCTCCGGCAAGGATGAATCCGATGATCCACTACACCAGTTACCAGGATAATAGCCTTTATTATCCTTGAGCTGGTTGAATGCGTTACGCTTATAATTATTTTTCTGGGTAGCGTTTTGATTCATCTGCAATTGCCTTGAATTTTTTTAGCAAGACTTTGCTAAATGGATATGCATCTTTGTTCAAGATTTTATGTAAAATTTTCTTTAATGCGACTTATATTACTAGTTCTCATATGATTTTATTTGCATCTTCAAGTAATCAGAAAACAAAATCGTAACCCTATATATGCTGCAATTCAAGCTACTTCGAGCATTGAAAAACAGATCGTTGAAAAAACAACCACCTTGGAACTCAAAACTTTAGTTTGTCTAAACCAGATTATATACAAATTGAGTTTAGGGTAGGCCGGCAACTCGGTAAACAGCACTTATATGAGACATGCTAGAAGCACTTATATGAGACTTGCGGCACATTCTTCTTTGCTGTTGGACGTGTAATAATTGTGCAGTTTCTCACCTTCTGCATATAAATGCATCTCAGCTAAACTGCAGTAGTTCATATCCACACATAAATGGTTACCGCTTGCAGGACTGGTCAGTTCTGAATTGTCCATCGAAATCAAGTTATGTTTCTGCCCAGTTTGAGAATCATCTTCATTTTCCTTGGCACATGGAGCTTCGACATTTGAATCAGGTATGTCATCCCAAAGGGCTTCAAAGTAGGACTTGATAATGGAGTTCTCCTGGGAAATGAATTTCACATCGAGGATTGGTGTTTCAAAATCAACTACAGAACAGGCATGTGACAATTTAAGATCCTGCAGTACATCTTTGTCAGATTGTTCTTTTGTGACTTCTGCAACTGTGCTAGATTCAGAATTCAGAACGGCTCCTTCCTGTGTAGTATCAGAGCTATCAGTCTGATTTTCAAGAAACTGGTTCCCAGTCTCGCATTCATCATCAACGTAAGTGTTCATTTTGTCACTAACTTCAATACTTTTTATGTCCTCAGTCACCACCTCCTGTCCAGATGGAGCAACTGTATGGTGGATATCACCATCCAGAGCATCGTCGTTTCCTTCCTCGTTATGCTGCTGTACGTCATCGACCACTTCACCTGCTTTCTCATCGTCATGATCATCAACGAGTTTGATCACTTTCACATCATTCTCTAATGGTGAATCATTGTTGCATTCTGTCTCATCTGCTGCATTGAAACTGATTGGACTGGTAGCTCTTCCACATTCAACTTCAGATGAAGCTTGTTTGCCACCACTATCTTCTTCAACTGAAAAATCAGGGGCTTTAATAGCAAGAGCTTGAGTATATTTGGGAGGCTCGGCCGAAGCTGAAGACAAAAATCCAGCAAGTGCAGATGCTAAAGCATCATCGACTGACAAAGCATGTCTTGGTTTATTGTTTGTAGAACCTGTTGCCGCTTCCAGTGCATTATTTTCTTCATTTTCATTGGCATTTGGAGAAACAGCACCAGTAACTAAGAGACTTGAGGTAGACTGAGAATCAGCCAGATCATCAGCCGGTATTGATAAAGTATAATCCTTCTCGTGTAATTCAGCCTCATTATTTTCATTGTTATTGAAGAGGTTTTCATCTGATTCATGCCAAGAAAATTCAGGCGCTGAGATTCTTGTGCAACACCGAAATTCAGAATTCTGAGGTTTCTTGACTTCTTCAAGTTGCTGTTCTACTCTCTGGAGCCTTGCATCGATGCTATTTATGGGCATTAGCATGCGTTCTTCAAACCTCAAAAAAAAATCTTCTATTCTGCTCACTCGAGAAACAAGCTCGTCTAGGACTTTTTCGATACGAATGTATGATAAATCGGGCTTGCATACGGAATCTGAAACTTGTGGAGGCATCTCCGTCTCAGTATGAGCTGGTATGGCAGCAGCCCCAACTGTTTCCCGCAACTTCTCTTCCTGCTTATCAGCCAAAACAGAATCTCCTCCCAGCTGGATTTTGTTTGCAACATTGATTGAATCAGTTGCTTTTGAGACAATTTCATGAGACTTCTGTTTTTCTTTAGTATCAAAAGTGTGATCACCTCGTATTTGACCTGCACTTCTTGTTTTGGATAACTGCAAAAGGGTGGGCATAAACATTGTCATAAGAGAACTCCCAGCAGGGTTTTCCATCCGACCCACTCTGTTTTCTGAATCAGACGGCTCAACAGGATCAGCAAACACATAGATTTCATCAACGAATATGCATCCTTTATTCTGAAGTGAAAGCATCCTGAGTGTAATGGACGTGCAAGGGTCTGCATCATTGATCTCTGCTGTAGCCTCGAACAAATCCTGGAAATGTCTTCAATCAGTAAAATAGTATAAAAATAAGAAAATTTTCCAAGCATGCTCCTCAATTTTGTCTATATACATTAACCACCCATCCCTTGCCCACAGCAGTGGTTTTAGTGAAATTCCTATTGTCGTTGGCCATTTATATTCCCTTCTTCAATAAACTAATATCAAAAAGTCACAGTTACATCTTGCTCCTATGGACAACTATGACTACGGAAAGCTGGAAAAATAAACAAAACCACCCGATGGAAATCTAACTAGTAAGACATTATAAATGCAAAGAAGGATCTCTGATGGGATGAATCTACATGAGGTGCAAATTTGTTACCTGTACGCTCTCTCCTCGCTTTGTGTTAAAATCTGATGGTGGACGACTGCTTCTATTATCAAGTTGAGGGGAATCAAGAGCTTTCACTTCAACCCAGCCATCTTCATTGGTGTTCAAATTATTGTCATTTTTTGTCTTCTTTTGATCCAATTCCTTCCTACCTTCCATCAGATGTGCTGCAGCTTCTTCAATACTGGGGGTGCAAAGCACTTCTTCATCTCGAGTAGCAATGCCGCAGCGGACTGTACATAGATACTCATTGCTACTCTTCAAATCAGATGCATAGTATATCTCATATACTCTAGCAGTACTCAGGACATAAACCTGCCGCACCTCATGTTTTTGTGCAAAAGTAACTGCAGAAGAATTCATTCGTGACTAAGAGAAAATCCAAGACAACTAAGAAAATAATATAAGCAACCTAAACGGGTTAAGTAAAAATTAAAATATTATCATTTAACAATAGCAAAAAACAATTCATTAACCTAAACAGTGACAAAACTTCACGTTAAATGTTAATTTATCTGAAATTAACATCTAATTTTGCATAAATCGTCAGCTTTCAAGACAATCAAGACTCAAATCCACGCATTTGCACTCGTCAATCGCAGATTAAACAACAAAAATTCGTTTTAATTATTAATTTCATATAATAACAAAATATTTTATCCAAAAAAAAAAACTAAATATCTATGTTATTTCCTTCCATCCTTCTCCACACGCCCAGGCATCGATCTACGAATAGGCGCTTCCTTCGCCCAGTCATCTCGAGAGTACATTCTGAACAGAAGTCTTTCGAGCATCGCAATTAATACAGCAAATAAAGCTCATATTCAAATAAAAATGAAAATTATAACTGATTTAATAATTACATTTTAAAAAAAATTTAAAAACAAATGATTTTAGAACTTACTGGTGATCTCGCAGGGGGTAGGAACAGATGAGCTAGGGTAGAGGATAAGAGGATATTTAGCCGTTGAATTGTTGCCGGTGTTTTGATCGTCATCGTCGTCATCGACGGCGGTCGGAGAAAAAGAAGACTCAAAAGTGATGGAATTTACCAGAGATCCATGGGAGATGGTCCAGTTCGTCGTCGAGCTCCACGAAGTATCATATTTGCTGTTATTGCCGCTGCTTTTCTGTGCTGCTTCTTCCATTGATTTTGCTTTCGATTGATTTCTCTTTTCTGCGTTTAATGAACAGAACTTTATAAGAGGAAGAAATTGGTAAAACTGTAATTATAGTGAGTGTTCGAGGAGAATTATAGTACTGCTATCAGATGCACGTGTCATGTGGATATTGGTTAATGACAACCGCCATACATTATAGCAATTGGAATTATCTACTATTCGTATTTGGGAAATAGAGGTTAATTGTTAACTTAGTTTAATAAATTAATCAATTTTATTTTAAATATAAAAAATATAATATAAATTTATTAAATTATAAATATTTTAGTATATTATAATTATTTAAAAAATTAAAAATATTATAAATGATCACATGTTAAAAACTCTAAATTTAAGCTCAATACGATTATTAATCGTATCTATCAATCTAAATTCATAACTTTGTATTTAGTTCGTGTCGGTTTGATGGGTTATATCAAGAATTATCACCTTTATATTTAAATACTTAACTTAATTTTTTTATGTCATCAATTTGAATTAAAATAATTATTTATTTTTAAATTAGAACGGGAAATATAATTTATTTTTAACTATTTTAATATATTTATTTTCTTAATTTAATATTAAATATAAGAGGTTGCATCTTACTATCAAAATTTATGCTGATTGTACTAAAATGTAAATGATAAGCGAATATCAATCCTTGTCATTTCATTTGTATTAAATTTAAGTGATGAAAGGAAAGAGAGATAATTAATTCAACAACTAAAGCAAAAGGAATATTGTTGCAAGAAAGCAAATAATAAAGCCAACCAAGACAACAATGGATACACAAAATGAAAATCCAACAAATAGCAAAAAGTAAACAGATGAAGCAAAGTTTTGCCATTAGATAATCACATTAACTTGTACATTACATTAATTTCAAATAACCACAGAAAAATCAACTAAATTTCTTCACTTGTGGCAGATTTTAGCAGTTGGCATGGTGACACAAACTGGGGCATAGAATTTCCTGGCTTCTGGGGTTCCGGCTTTTGGCCCTTCGGCCATTGCAATTCCAGCAACAGAGCAAACAGTTGCGGCCGCGGCAGCAAACATCAGATCCCTCCTCCCATTGCTGCAGTCTGTTTTACCCTCAACATTCAGCCTAACTTTTTCTCCCTCAGCTCCTCTTGCTGCACTTGCAATGACAAGTCTCCGGCGAGAAGCTGCGGGAGCCTGGCTGACAATGCTGGCACCGCTAACTAAGGAGGCTGTCATGGTCATTGATGCCATTTTGCTGAGCCCTCTGTTTTTGGGTTTGAAGTTTATTTGTTTGCTATATGATTCAAGTTGGTTATAGTACTGGGAAAGATAAGGAATGGAGAAGCATATATTCAAGATAAGTTTCTGACCAATCATTTATTGCCACATAATTTGTATTGTCCGGGTGGAAACTAGTGGTTGCCTAGAAATCTTTCTGGCTAAGAAATTCAGAGCCCATTGTTTGTGATCGTGTATATATCCTTAGCCTTCATGATTTGGGCCACATAATTTTGTAGAAAATAACCCAACATAAAAAATAAAATAAAATAAATAATTAATCACAACAATAGGAAAAACAGAACTGTAACATAGGCAAAATCATCAGAGAACATGTATGCTTTTGCATTCTGCAATTTAGATGCAATAGTATTTTACAGTTAAATGTTGAAATGCTTGTATCACCAATTAAGGCTACCAAAGAATTTTGGTTCTGTTCCCAGTACCCTTGTATGTTTCATAAATAATATTACAATTAGACCAACCAGGCTTTATTCAAAAAATTGCAAAGAATACATATAAACTTGAGATTTGATAAGAATTAATGGCGATGGTGAGTTCTGGATTCCAGTCAAAGCTAAGCATAGAGTACCTCTTCTTTTCTTGCCTCATATGGAGGTGGAAGCAAATCGTGAACATCAGCAAAAAGATCTGGTCGACCGAGTGGGGCTTCTACCATAGGTGAATCCAAGACACAGTCAGGAATTGCTACAATGGTTTCCTCAAGAATGGATTTGATTGTCTGCAATATCCAAAAACTCTGTGAACCATTGTTCTGCTATAAAGCAACAAATGCAAGTGTTCATGGAAAATTATTCAAGGTGAAGCACTTCTGAAAGATATTTTGGTCTAGCATATCATGCTGACCCCTAACATCTAGTGGTCCCAACCTTCATTTAATGTCGTAAATTCATGCATTAGTACCAACTTTCAAGTCCATATATGTTTTTGAATGCATTATTGAACCTATTCTTCTTAACTTGAGCTACATGAGCTTAGAGTTGTCAACATACCGTGCACTGTTGGAAAGCAGCATCAGCTTTGCGCTTCCACAGACCATTTCCAGGCTCTGAATGAAAGAAGTGGAGTAAAGGCTGCACCACATTATGTAAAGTTCATTATGAAGGGACTAAAATTGAAAAAACACTAACCATAAAAGTCACTCTAAGCGATGACAAGAACTAAAAGTGAGAAAAGAAAAAGGGAATGACTATTTGCAGCACTGGCCCCTATAAGGTGGCAGGAAGCAGCTACTGCTAGGAAGAAAATCAAGAATGCGCAATGAAAAGAATGAAGTGATAATCCAGTATGTGCAACCAATAATAGCCCTACCTTCATCACATCCCGGACATGGGGTCTATTATTACCATATGTTCCTAGAACAGCGTCCCCATATATTTGGTACTGTTCAATAACCTAAACAAAGAGAACAAACACAAAAAAGGAAGTCAATAAAATAACAGAAATTGAGCAGGTGAATCTATTAAGGAGTCATATTGACTGTTGAACCTGTCGGCGTGTCAATCCACTACTTGGTGCACCATAAATTGCAGTATCAACATGTCCCAAAGTATACCAAGGGCTGTAAAATTCAGTCAAAAGATCAGCCACAACCAGTAGAACAGAGGAATGTCTTGATTACATTCTTTCAACTTCTGTTATTATATTTGAACAAACAGAAAAAAAAAATTAATGAACAAGACCAGCTTCTAAAGTTTATGTTGGTGTCAGAATTATCCATTATACATACTTCTGGTATGCAGCACGTCCAAGCATAACACAGTGAGCACCTTTCCTTCGTGCAGCAATTACCTGTAATGTGAATTTGTCCATTAAAAAAAAAAGAAAAAGAAAAGTGAATATGATATCACAAAACAATTCTGTTTGAGAAGAGATGATTCTTGATGAAGGCAGGACAAAATAAATTCCCAATTTGAGGAAACTAGACCATACATCCCTGATAACCATGAATCGAAAATAAATAAAAAGATCACTAACTCAAAAGTCTTATAAATCTCACACAGGATAGTAATACTGAGATTACAGAACATGAAGTGGTAAGTGGCATGAACCAAGTCATCTTGTAGGCCAAGCAATGAAAGGGAGATAAAAGGATTGCAAAACAATTCACAAAACTTCAAGGAATTTGGCATTGGCAAATACCAATGCAGAGTATTGAATCAGCATCAACATTCCCTAGCACTTGGTTTTACGTCTCAATAGGTTAAAACAATGGTTAGTTTGACTAAGGTACCTCATCAACTGCATTAATGCCTCCATTTAGCGTAAACGTCAAGTCTGGAAAGTCACGTAAGAGGGCATAATAGTACTCATACCTGCACCAAGTACAATAATTTTAGCCATACATTACATCACTAGTGGCAGCCCTATATAATAGGCCAACAAAGAAAAAGTTCATCAGCAACCTTCTCAAATAAATTGAACTAAAGCTTAATAAAAAAGTAAATAAGTTGAGCACATACTTCAGAGGAGGGATTGTTCGATTTTCAGCTGGGCTAATGCCATTGAGCAGTGCCTTCCGTGAATGTATAATAAAATGCCTTGTTGGGGATAGAGAAGAGACTTTATAGATAAAATCACCTGCAAAGAGGGCAGGGGGAGTCAGGATACAATCCCAGAAACCTTAACGTAAGATCGAAAGGAGAAAAAAATATATCAGCAGTAAACAGATTCATAGGCATGATTCTCCTAGCCCAATAAGGAACACAGGTGCAGATTACAGATTAAGAAATTGGACTAAACTAGCATGAGAACAAAGTCATCCATGGGAGACATATCATGAGACACAAATAATAATTCCATGGCTACCAAAGAAACAAGGAAAATAGGAAGGCATAGAAAAAGAAATATGAAGGAAAACATCGTGCAACTGTGTGCTACCTGCTTTCCAATCAGAACAGTCAGTAAATTTAACTTCTAAGTGGTGTTTTCATAAATAGCCATTTCAACTAAGCTATCCCTTAGTTTTTATTTTAATCAAAAAAGCCGAATGGTTAACCAAAAACCTTCCCATTATAATCCTCTTCACTTTGCCACTCATCCACCATCTTATCCAAGAAAAAGCTACAGTTTTTACATGTACTATTTAATTGCTTCCAATTGTGAACAACAAAAAGACAGAACCTAGTAGGAACCCCATAGCAAATATCCTTTGAAAAAAACTTGGAGAAACATGAACTGAAAAATTATTGTTCTTTGCTTCTTAATATCGAGCTGTTCCAAGTATAAGTTATACTACTAAAAGACGTAAAGTTTTTAAATGAAATAGCAATCTAAAATGCCGCCCTCATTAAAGAAAAAAATGTTAATAAAATGACTTACAGAGCTCATTGTAGGAATCGTGATCATCGACACCAATTCGGCATTTGACGCTTACAGGGACATTTGTATTGGCAGCAATTACTGACATTGCCTCACCAACAAACTTTTCTTGTAAACACCAAACGATTTTATAAGAGCCCATTGGCAAAGAAATCATTTATAGTCAGCTTGAACATGACAATTCAGTCAGCTATCATACCTTCGGATCAAGCATAAGTCTAACACCAAAGCATCCATGTCCAGCTACTCTTGGACTAGGACATCCACAACTGGTAACAAGAAAATAAAATATGAAAAAGGAAGAGCAAGTAAAGTGAGAAAAACAAAAAGGAAGCATAAGAAATAGGGTAAAAAAAACTATACAAACTTGAAATTGATCTCATCGTAGCCATATGGATTGGCAAGTTCAGTTGCTTTGGCCAGGTTATCCAAATTATTACCACCAATTTGAAGGACAATAGGATGCTGTTCTGGAGAAAATGCCAAGAATCTGTCCTGAGCAGCATAAACAAGATATATATAATTATAAATCTGAGATAGCAACGAAGTAAATGAGCCAAAATCTCGTTAAATTGAAAAAAAAAAACCATTATCAACAAGGAAGATACTGATTAGATCAAATCAATTTAAACTTGTACACTGCATCCTCAAAGAATATTAAGTTCATTAGCCATTACATTACTAGTCCACTTGTAACATGAATCTACTGCTAGAGAATTTGAAAAAATATACATCCAAAGTTCCTCAATTCTCAACTTCTATGGTTTTCCATGTTTCTAGCTCTCACATTCAAGGCCCCAAAATCCATTTTCACAACGAATCACAAACATCAAACCATTAACAAGCAAATAAAAGAAAGATTACAATGTTCATGATTTTTCTTTCAGGTCTTTCAAACAATAGAAAATTCAATAGCTAACCAAATTTGCCTTCTGATAAACAATTGTCTCAGCTGCAAGCATCTCTGTGTAGAGCCATGCATGTTTGGAAATGAGACGGGCAAGCGTCCTATAATGTTTATCTGTCCATTCCATCATCGGAGCAACACTGGAAATCAGGAAACCAAAATCAATCCATCCTTTTAGGATCAAAATTATAGAGCATAAAAAATTAAAATACTTAGATACCTACCTAAACCAAGGAGGGGAATAACGGCTGGCAACCATCTCGGCTTTTACGTGTAGTATATTTTTATGAGTATTAGTAGATAAGCTCCTTGAATTATTTGAATTCTTGCAGCATATATTTAGTGACAATCTGCGATGTTTTTTCAGGATAAGAGAATGAAACAGGGTAAATGAAGTAATTAAAGAATACCCAGCAAAATTCACCATCTCTCTAATCAGGCATACCCTTCTCCTCTATGTACCTATTCATTAAATAAAACTATATTATACATAAGTAAGCACACACCAAAAATGCTCTATCAGTAACACTGTCTGTAAGAGAATGTAAAAAATACATAGCAACGCACAGAGAATTAACTACATCTCTACCTATATAAACTTGCAAAGCAGTCAATGTATTAAATTTGATTTACTAGGGCATTAACGAAAGGCACCAGAGTACGCAAAAGAAGTACTTGAATTTTTATTATAAGAAAATTTACAACTCACGCACTACTTTATGTTAAAGCTAAAACACTAAGCTTAATTAAAGAATATAAGAAATTTTCCCACATAGGAATATCCAAATAACATCTAACGCTGACATTTATATGTAATAAGCAAAGAGGTTTCACTTAAGATTTAATACACACTCACACGCACACAAAAGAAGAAACGAATAAACAGAAGAACACTGTACGGAAATAAAAATAATGTTAAATGCATAGAAATCAAGTTCCGTAAACATCTTAACATATGCATCACAGAGCCAATCTTACAGCTAAAACGAAACAGAAAATAAAGGAACATTTAATCAAACAGAAGAGGAACAAGATATTAAATGTGTATTCAAGGGGCAAATATACATAAATATTAATATTAATATTAAAAAAATATATGTGACAGAGAGATAAACTAGGGTTTACATGGAGACAGATACTCGCGGCGGGAACTAATGCTGCAGTGACCAGAGTTCAGACCCGTGGAAGATAAGCAGTATTATTTTATTTTAATTTTTATTTTTATTTTTTTATGAATTTCAGTTTTCTTTACTGCAGCAAAGAAGAAGTTGGGCTAGACTTGGGCCCATAATTTACATAAACAAAATGGGCCGGATCATTCTATCCAGATCCGCCCCATTCACATCAACTTATGGGGTCATTTAGGAATAATTTTAGATAAGTCCCATTATTTTTAAGAAATATCATTTATTTAATTATTATTTATATTAATCAGAAAGTTCCTATTATTTATTTATTTATTTAATCCCTAATATTTAGAATAATTTTACTTTATCCTTTTAAGTAATTTTTTTAAAATAAAATTTTGATATAGTTTGTTAAATCTAAAATATATATTTATCATCTAAATGAAATTATAACAGATTTTAAGAAGAATATAATAATTTTTTTAATGAAAATCAGTAAGAGTTTACTCGATGGAATTATTAAAAATAAATTTTAATTTATAGTGTGTACGGTGAGACGAAGAGTATGAAACTTTAAAAAAGAAATCGAATCATTAGAGATTAAAGTGAATAATATATATATATATATATATATATAGAGAGAGAGAGAGAGAGAGAGAGAGAGAGAGAGAGAGAGAGATTATTTGTGAGTAATATGAACAATTACATGAGTCAATTGATATTTTCTAAAATACGGGGACTATACCGAAATGTTTCCTGCGTCATTTCTGTGGTGGATACTGGATAAATTAACTAACGGACGACCACGTTCGTTATCACATTTCACAGCATTTCAATGGCAACTCTGAGCCTCAACAATTCAACTAGAACAAATTCTCCAACTCTTCACTTTCACAAACCCATCTCTAAATTCACTTCCTTCACAAAACCAACAAAAATCTCCTTCAATTTCTCTGCAAAATACCCGCCAAAACTTCACCATTTTCGACCAAACTCGTCAGTATCAGAGAGTTCACTATCGGTGCCAAAAGAAGCTGAAACTGACGATATAGAAGATGACCCAACTCAAGAACTGAGCTATATTGACGAAGAAACAGACCCAGAGAGTATTACGGATTGGGAGCTGGATTTTTGCTCCAGGCCAATTCTTGATATTAGAGGAAAAAAGATGTGGGAACTTGTTGTATGTGATAATTCACTTTCACTTCAGTATACAAAGTACTTCCCTAATAATGTCATCAATAGCATCACTTTGAAGGATGCAATTGCGACAATATGTGATGATCTTGGCATTCCTATACCGGAGAAAATCCGGTTCTTCAGGTGAATTTTATGGTAATTTTTACACACATAGTACTTATATCTGCTGTCGTGTGTATTAATGTTTGTAAAGCTTCCATTTTTATGATGGTGGATTGATTTGTTTGCGGTTTACAGGTCACAGATGCAAACTATAATAACAAAGGCATGTAAAGAGCTTGGTATAAAGCCGATCCCAAGTAAACGGGTGAGTACAGTTGTGTTAATAAGATTCATGTTATTTTCTTTTCTCTTAGAGGAGTTTTTGATTTACATAAATGGAATTGATGCAAGTGAATTACAGACAAAGCAGCTATGCTGTTGATAGGTTTTAATTGGTGTTTGAAAATGCCATTTAGAGAATAACTCATTGCATGAATTTGAGATAAATATGCATTCCTATTCGAGAAAAAGTGTGAAATGTCATCACACTGTTACATCTATTTATGAGATTAAGCAAACTGTTGTGAAGTTTTAGTCTGGAAAGGCCTTCAATTTTGGAATTTTATGTAATTTTCAAGTTCTTGGAAATTTTTAGCCATTTTAGCTATTGAAGTAATACTCAAAAGAAGAGAGTCAACTGAATTCTTGTTGCATGTTAGTCAATCCTTAATCACGGTTTATCCATATGAGCAAAGTTATCGAATCAAGCCACTATGAACATGCAGTTTCATACGTCATAGAAACGAAGTTTCCCTTGATTTTCTTCTTGGAAATGCTTTCGTTCAATTTGTTGTGTTAATTATGGTTGCTATGTCATTTTTCAGTGTCTATCACTACTTTTGTGGTTGGAAGAACGCTATGAGACAGTTTATACACGTCATCCTGGTTTTCAGAAAGGATCCAAGCCGCTTCTGGCATTAGATAATCCTTTTCCTATGAAACTTCCGGACAACCTATTTGGAGAGAGATGGGCATTTGTCCAGTTGCCCTTTTCAGGTGACGGCATAGCACTTTTACTATAAATAACAATGGCTGATACAAGAATACGATCTACGTTTTCTGCCCCATCTTCTGCATAAGCACTTACCTTGGACGTTAAACTTTGGAAAGGGGCATAATGCATACTAGCAAAGTTTATAAACTTGTCTTTGGATATCAGTCACCAAACTCAGAAGTACTATTATTAACCATTTCTCCAGAATATTTTAAAATCCTATACTAACTTTAATTCCTGTTCTCAGCTGTGCGGGAAGAGATCTCATCCTTGGAGACAAGATTCGCATTTGGTGCAAGCCTAAATTTGGATTTACTGGGGATTGAAGTCGATGACAAAACTTTGATTCCAGGACTTTCTGTAGCATCTTCGCGTGCAAAACCATTAGCAGGTGCATATTCCCTTTCATCTATCTTCTAAATATCAGCTATGCTTTATTTGTGTCGCTATGGTGGTTGCCAATATGTTCTTAACGTATGGCGTAGCAAGGATAATTTTAACATGAATGCACACTGAATCACGAAAAAGCTACTCACCAAAATAGACCAGAACTTGGATTTCTTTTGTAGTCTTTGTTGAACTTTTTAACTTTCTTACCACTCTTTGAAAGTGCTTATCAAACTTATTTATTGCAGACTACCTACCTTTTCATTCATATCTCATCAAAGTATTGACCTACTCTAAATTATACCACCAAGGATCAAATAAAACCTTTCTTCGTGCTTTTGCAGCTTGGATGAACGGTCTGGAAGTCTGCTCAATTGAAGCTGACACTGCCCGAGCTGCCTTGATTCTGGCTGTTGGAATATCTACCCGTTATGTTTATGCTACTTATAGGAAAAATCCTGTAACAACAAGTGAAGCCGAAGCTTGGGAAGCAGCAAAAAAGGCCTGCGGAGGGTTACATTTCCTTGCCATTCAAGAGGACTTAGATTCAGACGACTGTGCTGGATTCTGGCTTTTACTAGACTTGCCGCCTCCACCTGTATAATTCCATCAGTACGAAGTATATAACCTGTTACTTTCTTTTGATTTCCTTTCTTGTCATATTTCTCTAATCCATCAGAATTTTTCAAGGCAATTTTAATTGAATGTACATGTTATGTCAGACAGAGGTACGTATTTTTTACAAACAGGAAGCCTTTTGAACTGAGAGTTATGCATTTTCATTTTCCTGAAACCGAGAACGAAATAGGAAACAAAGATGTTACCGCGTTATGTAAGGCTAAAACAATCTTCTTCCATTGTTTGAAATGACGATGAAGCCAAAGCTCAAAATCGATCGTTTCTCCTGGCACAATTATTCACAGAACCACAATAACTACAAATTGATTTCAAACTAATTTTCTTATTCAAATTTAATTAAATCGAGACTCCTCTAACATGTTTCAAAATGGAAGCTCAAACTGGAAACACAATCTGAGAGATTAAAGAATGGGAATGAAAGAAAAATGTAGCCTGCAAAACTCCCAATGCATACAGAAACACATGCAAAATCACTAGAAAAAAGACTGCTAGAATATTACGTCAATAACTTAGTCATCCAGGTATAGCAGAATTGTCAGATTTCGCATTACTTATCTCATTTTCTTTCAGGCGTGGGTGGAGACAAACAAATACAGAGAGATTTGGTACTTGATTGAGTCAAACCCTTTAATTTTTCACATAAAATGCTTGCACATTAAATGTTCTACGCACTTGGTTACTATCCATCAAATAGCACACCCGCATCAAACTACTCTTTTCAGTAAAGGATGCCTAATATAGGCAGTCAATTAAAGCTGTAAATCATATCTAACATCTATTCGAATACATGGGCAACAAAATAAGGGGGGAAAAAAAGGACAGCCTGGCATTTGGATTTAACCCTGATTGATCGGAATCAATTCTACTAATGAGTAAAAATCAGAAGCCCCAACAGAATAACAATGCTGCAGTGCAAGATTGGCCAACACCACAGGCAACCAGGAAAAGGACATTGAAGTCTTGGGGAACAGAGAATTGCCTCATCGTCTATAGTATGGAAGAAACTCTCCAGGTAAGATAATAAATCATAAGAGCGCAAAGTTGAGCGTTTATGATTTTGACCTCTTTTGCTTCTGAGGAACAAACCGAACTCCCTGTTTCCCAAGTTCCAATGTCTTCACTCTACCATCGTCCAATGTGATGGATAATGTGGAGGTGCCTTCAACTGTGTCTTTAACCACTCCCTTGTGCCTGGATTAAGGATTTATATTTAAATAATAATAATAATAAGTACAAAATTATAGCCACCATGAACAAGAAAACTTGCTACAGAGCAAAACCAAAACTGTTGACATTAACATGATTGCACTAATGATTTGTGACAACATCATGACAATAAAAGTCAAGTAAGACGATGGAGTTGAAAAGTGGAAAAAAAATGTCTTGGCCTTGTATACGGGAATTTGAGGGTAAAAATCAGAATATAGCAAAGAAAACACGGGGTTCAAGAATTAAAGGGAGGTTACCCATCAACCCAACATTTTCTGCCTCAAAGCAGAAAAAAGATCACAATGCAGAGGGCACAATCAATTTCAGAGTATGATTTACGAGCTATAATTTATTCATATTTTGTCTTCCAAAGCAAAAACTTACCATGAATTATCAGATGGCTGATGAACTTGAACTCTCTTCCCAATTGCATCTTTACCCAACTTTTTCAAAATCCAATTAGCATCCATTATCTCATCCATTAAACTGTCTTGATTTGATTGCGTAGCATCTTTATTTTCATTAAATGATGGGTTTTCCATGTAAGGTGATGGTCTCTTTCTTTTCGACCTTTGGCCCTTTATTAAACTCTTTTCTTCTTCAGGCTGAGAGACCTGAGAATTCTGATTTTCAAGAATAGGTTTCCTAAATTTAAGTTTAAGAGACGGCTTGGAATCTTTTGGCAATGAATGCAAGACTGGTGTATCATCATTGCTTTCCCCATAAACATCAGACCTGCTTTCCAATTGCTTCCTGTCACCCCTTAATGCAGCAACCACACCCACAGGCCCAACTGCAGCCCTACTTTCATCCATGTTTCTTTTTCCTGACGATATATGAATGCGCTCTGGTTCATATCCATCGGCCCTGCTCCCTTTACCAACTTTGGTGTTTGAGTCAGAAACTTCTTGCCTAACTTTTCCAAACTTTATCACATTTCCGTCTCTTCCTGAAATCTTCAAACCTCTTGTCTGGCTGGTGTGATCAACTTTGTCTCCTGCAAATGGGAGAAAACGACAATGGTTTTAATAACAGCACCTATGAAGTGAATATCCTCCATTAGAAAATTTCATGCTAGGCTTCAAGAAAAGGACCAAATTTTGAAAAAATAATTTTAAGCACTAAATTACCATCACCAAGTTTAGCATTGCCATCATGTCTATCCAGCACAAACTTGCTATTCGCTCTCTGCAGGCTTGTATCTTCAACTCCTGCCCCTGATATAAATTATTCAAGCCATTTTCCAAGAGAAAGATCTAGAGTGTCAATCAACATTTGAAAACTAAAAAAGTCTTCACAGATACACTTCAAAACTAATATGTTACAAGGACATGTAATTCAGGTTCTTAAAACTATTTTTTACTAATAACATTTTAAAGGAAAAGATATGGCATACCATTGGAGGTCATCAAATCTTGTTCCCTCTGGCAGCTTGAAGCATCAGACCTGGGAGAGTTGGTAACATTTATTTTTCGTGCACCCAGATTTATAACTAACTTCTTTGCCTTTACAGTCTTGGACTTGCTAACATTTTTTCCAGCATCCTCTCCACTATCCACATCATGAGATTTATTACTCTTGAATTTAACTCTAGATATCTTATCTTCATCACTCACCATTACTTCATCCACAAACTTGTGTTTCAAAACCCCTGGCTGGTTGATAGAACAAATCCCTTCAGTATGACTAACAACTCCAGCGACTGAAGAAGAAATATCTTGTCCTTCATTTTTAGGAGACTGCATGTCATCACCAAAGCTGTTTCCGTGAGATTGAACATCCTGATGTCCTTCAGAACTATGATCAGGTTCTGTTTTACTGACAAAAGACATATGATATCCCTTTTTCTTGGGGTGCTTCTTACTTGACCATTTCTTTCCTTGTTTCTTGGCTTTTTTTGGCGACTTATCAACTACACCCTTAAGAGAGAGCTTTAAAGAACGCCCTAATTCATTCTTCAATATCACAGGACCATTTTCTTCATCATCTGAGTATGGTGAGATAGAAAATATTTCATCTTCAGTTGGCAACCCTGCAGCAGCCCTCAAGCTAGCAATTAGGTCTTTATCAGCCATATCTTTTCTCCTCCAAAGCTCACGAACAGCATCCTCAAGATCCCTGACCTGAAATATAGATTAAAATAGAAGGCAAATTAAAAAGAGAGTAAAAAAGAAAGCGAGAAGTATCAAATTTAGCATTCTAAAAACAACACTACTATAACTCCCCCACCATGCTGCAGAGAGAGAGAGAGAGAGAGAGAGAGAGAGAGAACGAATGAAGGAATAAATACCACATTCAAACAAACCTGGTAGCATTCTCCACGACATGTTGGGCATCTATACTGAAGATTTCCATCTACTTGAAACTGCATATATTTTTCGTCACTGCAAAACATTATTCTTACAAAGTAAGCATCTCCATATCTAAAAGATAAAGTCAAGATTGCATGGTAAAAGTGATTGCAGAGTACTATTAATGAACAAACGCAACAGCAAACCTGATGCCATCACAATGGCAGTGCACCCAGCGCTGGCAAACATCACAGCAAACCATCGGTGTTGATTCTGAATCTCTATAAACCTACAAGGTTAGGTAACAACATCTAGTCAACGTCCTTCATAAAAAGGTAAAAAATAGAGAATAACCATATGCCATCCACTCCCACAGGGGGTGGAGAGAGTCACAGAGAGAGAACGTATTGCAAATGCATGCTCAACAAATTTGCCAGAGAAACAACAGCTGCTAAATCATGATGCCTACAATTATGCATTTGACATTTGGGATGCTATTTCCACCTATTGATAAAGCATTCAGTTGCTAACAAAAATCACGCTGTCCACAACCACAATGACTAGGAAATGGAAGTAAAATTAAACAAGTCATAAGATTTACATCCCTCAAGAAAGAAGATGATACCTTCAAACAAACAGGGCAGTAATTACCCTTCACGAACAATCTTCCACAAGCATCACAACAAGTATATCCCAGAAACCACCTGTAACATAAGAGCAAACAATAAGTCAACTGTTAATAGTAAAGGAGCTACCTGTAATTCAGAAAATGGTACTGATTGAAAAATCCATAAACTTATTTAGCAAGACAAATTTAAGGCAAAGAGTAACACAGAGAATAGTCGTTACCGCACACTAAGGCCATTTCCAGGCACATTGGAACCACAGCTGTGACACTTTGTATGCTTGGGGCACAAATATGGTCCAGAACTAACATTCTACACCATTCAAAAAACAAAATAAATAATGTATTATAGCTAATACATAAAGCACAAGTTCAAGCTATGAAAACCTACCTTGTGTGGAGGATGTTGACAATAACAATGATAAGCGGCATCACACCTCCTACAGAACATAAACTTATTTGGATCTCCAGTTCTGCGGCAAATCTAAAGAAAGATGGAGACATTGAAGTGTAAGAGAATACTAAAACCAATTGAGAACAGAATTGTAAAAATTACAACAGCCCTGCTGCCAAAAGGTACAGTGGCAATTCTATATGTAAGATTGCTAATTGACCCACATAAAAAAGTACCTCACAAATCCGGCAAGATGGGCACTTCCATGAACTCCAATGAAATAAATCTGCAAATAGAGCCCCATATGAGAAGAATATCAATTTGTAGCATCACAACTTTAAGGCCATAAGTGATACCTCTGTTTAGAGCCCAATTTTTTAAGCAATGCCTGTGGTACTTCTTGCCACAACTTTTGCAGGAAAGCATTCTCCTTGCTTTTTCACTTCCGTCATTTTCACCCACAAAGCAGAGCCGGCACATAACATTTATGTTGGACTGACCCTGCTCTTCTCCCGCAGTATCTTTTGAGGCAGTCTGCACAAGTAAAGAAAATTATTCAACAATACAAATAAACTCTAACAATCTCCCTAGGTGAAATGACCTTTCCCTCCTTAAAATTCATGCATATGGTTTTTGGCAATAAAGTTGTTTCCTATCTTCTGTCTTTAGTTACAAGGACAAATGGTGCTCCATTAATAAAGCATCTAAGTAATCAATATCGCACAATTCGGACTAAGATAAGATACATTTAACAAAAATGCTAAAGCCTTCTGAACCAAAATGAACCTCGTATAGGTTAGAATAGCCAAAATCAGTAAAAGAAAGAATTGCTAAAAGCATTACATTCTACAAATTCAAATTCCTAAAAAGTAAATTACAGAAACTATTTGATAAATAAATTAACAACATATTCTACTTTCTTGAAAGACAAAACAAAATTACAGACAAGAGTGGCATTTCCAGTGAAACTACTCCACACATTATTGCTTGAATTCAGAAACCTGAAAATAAATCTAAAACCATAAACAACCAAATGACCTAATGACCTAATTACGAAATGTGCACATTAAGGCATACATTAATATTAAGCTCAAATTCAAAGACAATGACCACCCAATTTTAAAATTAGCTAAATTAAAATAAAACATCAAAATGAAATCACAACATAGTGAAATGGAAGAACCGTACCGCAACATCCCCGGACTCAAACCGTCTAGCATAATCTTCAGCAGCGACCATAGCTGCGGCGGCCTTGCGTTGCAAAGCCGCGCGCTTGGTCTGCGCCGACACAGCGGCGGCCTCATCCGCCACTTCAACACCACCAACACCACTACCACCACCAACACCAACTCCATCAACAACTGGCGGCGGAGCCCGCGGAACCTCAGGAACAAGAACCTGAACCGTACTCCCTTCTTTCGAAACCCTAATTTTCCCCCAAGGATCCTTCAAAAACCGCTCCACCAAAACCACCTCCTGTAAGAAGTCGTTTTTGGCCTTCGAACTCTGCACGCCCCGCGGAAACCCTAGCGTGCAATAGCAAATCCGCTTGCTGCAGCTCAAACAAACACAGAGAGAATAAAAAGTTAAAACACGAAGAGCGCCGCGAAAGAGAGAACGAGAAGAGCGGGAGAAGAAGAAAAAGAGAAGAGTTTCGTTCCTCTTCTTCTTCTAATCTATTAGGTGATTAAAATGACGAGAAGAAAAATAATTATAGTAATAGAACCAAAAATACCATGTAATTGGGCAAGCAACGTGAAAGGCCATACTGACTGAATTTGTGAGTTTTGGGGGAGATTTAGAATTTAGAGATCGCTCGATTAAAATTTAAAAATTAAAAATAAATAATATTTTTCCTTTTTTTATAGAGTTTTTTTTTTTTTTTTTTCCTTTTTCTCTCTCTCTCTTATCGCTCTGCTTCTCTGTGTGTGTGTGTTTGGGTTTGGTCTCTCTGATTCAATTTAAACGCACGGTCGCATGGGCTTTGGGCTAAACGTAAAGGGAAGTTGACCGTCTACGTTTGAATCTGGTGGTGGGTGACGAATGGGAATCTGGCAAGCTGGAGTCAGGAGATTTACTTTCAACCCGACCCGATAAAATTAAATGGCCAATGAGAGTTCGCCATGTCAACGATTTAAAAAAATTCTAAATATGTATGGATATATAAACAAGTGTATTAAATCACTATTTTTTTAAACAAAAATATTCCTAATCATTTATAATTCTCTAAACTAGTTCAATTATATCATTAAATAATTTTATAATTATTACACATCGATAAATTGATGTCGTAATAATATAGAGGTAGGGATTTTCTACTTCTATAAGCCTCAGACAAAACCTATAATGCAGATAAATGTAAGTTATATTTATAAGCTTATGCACATATACTAAAGGCTCTATATCCATCTATGAATACATACATATATACCAAGGGTTCTATAACTATTAATATCATGCAAAAAAATATAATAGGATACTCATAATAGAAGAGTATATGTATATAAATATACAAAAATCACATCATAATGTGTATACATTACTAGGCGTTATGCTCAATATACAAAACAGACAAAAATAATAACTCGTAGATAACTGCATAGAAAATTTGAATTTCTAATGTTTTTCACGAATATCTCCAACACTCCTCACATATAAATAAATCATGCAACCACTGGAAACTGTGGTGAGATGAGTTTTAAATAAAACTTAGTGAGTGGATACTGAAATGAAAATTTTAAGTAAATTCAGTTTTGACATAAAAATATGTTTACAGTTAAAATCAATTTCAGACATAAATCATATTAACAGGATATCTACTATGTGTTCTTATAATTTCATAATTATAATTTCAAATAGTTAGATGAAAATATAATAATATATAGGGATGTGTACAAATTTCGGGTCAAATATCATACCGGCCTTTACCCCCTAGTTCTCACATGTACCGGTACCTCCACATAATACAAATCAGAATGTGCTTTCAAAGCACATAAACTTTCCCCCTTATGTCTCCCAACTAGAGTTAAATAAAAATTCAAATAACGGCTAGCATATTATCATAAATAAAGAAATTATAAATAAAATGCAATTCAAAACACAATGATCTCCTGATCTCAAAATTAATATCTCAACAACTTCTTATCCACAATGTATATAGCTCAAAGTATGACTCATTTTCCATAAAAAGTAGAATGTAAATCAATTTATACATAAATTATTTATCATTTCGTAAAACATTAAGTTTTATAAAATAGTTTAAAAAAAATAAAAAACATGTAAAAATTAATTCACAAGTGTCGCAAAAAACGGAACAGAAACTCGGTCACTGGGGGCTAGATGGTTGCTCCCTCAGCGTATTTATAATATATTTATACTAATTATTAACATAATAATTTAAGCACACATGCTTAAAATTTAACTACGACATAGATGTACAACAAGTTTTCTCTCATTTTTAAATTCTATTTTTTTGTACGATCCAAATCTAACGATTAATAATCGAGGTATCGATTATACTTAATTCATCATTATTAATCATTTTCACACGATAACACATTATTTCGAAATATAAATCAAGCACGAACGCTATTATCATTATTTATATCTTCCAACAAAATTTAATTTCACTTAATACAACAGTTAATCAATTTAATTATAGCTTAAATAAGTATAATCAACAAAATTGTCCGTGATGAACAGTAACTCTGTGATGACAATAAATATTTTTGAAAAATGCAAAAATAAGATAACAATGATACTAAGAATCATGCCGATAAGTCAATTTAACCGTAAGACGTCCGAATTGCGAGTAATTTCGAAAATTCCCAAATTATAAATAGTGACAATATTATTCTCCTGGCCTAATCGTTGACGAAATCGCTCAAACGAAGTTCTTAAAGTGTAACTCATATCGTGTACGTATGATTAACAATAAGAAACGAAACTTTAATCGATTATAAATTAAATAATTTGAAGAAATTTGAAAAAAAAAATTAAAATTGATGAGAGAAAGAAGAGTTACAGGATGAAGAAGAATGCCCTGTGTTTGCATCCTGTCTAACTTTAAATGAAATTAAGATTTGATGAAATGTCTATTTACCCTTGACAAATTAAAAATAATTTAAATTGAAAAGGGTAAATATGTTATTTGTAGTTTATATATATATATATATATATATATATATATACTGTGTTTCAAGTTTCAATTATCTTTCTTATTACTTCGGATTTGACTCAAATTTAATTCATAACGATTCCCATCGAGTCTCGTAAAAACAAATATTTTATCAATCGAAATTTTCAATTAACGCCGAATTTCGTTTGAAAGTCGACTGTACAGATAAAGCTTTAAATATTTTTTTTTAAACTTATTATTTTATTATCAAATCACTCCCAATAGCTAAATAAATATTAATTCGGTTTTCAATACTCCGACATAAATTTATAAAATAACAAAATTGCTCTTAGTATGTCAAATAACTAAAATGCCATTAGTTTAAATTTAAAGGTATTACAATAATGAATCATTAAGTAGTGATGACAAATGGGCCAAGTGGACATTACGTGTAAGGTCGAACTCACATTTTAAATACAAAAATTCAATGGGTTAACACGTGAGTGAATTAGTACAAAAACACAAATAATTAATTTAAATATTATAAAAATAATAATAATAATAATAATACAAGAAATAATAGTTGCGTAAAAAATAAATTTAGTGCTATTTTGATCATTTAGTTAATTAATATTTTTAAATATTTAAAAATAATAAAAAAAAATATGTGTGATGGGTTTACACACTACACAAATTTAATGACTCTACAATACAAAATACCAATAGACTTGAATTTTATAGATCGGTATACTCAATCACAATATTTTTTTACATTTATCATCACGATGTTGGTTTTATTCACGTGAATCACTTTAATATTAAACATGATTAATATGTATTCTCTCAATTAAAATTAAAATTTTTAGGTGCAGATTTTAGCACAAATCTCGAATATACATAACCATTCACAAAATCATAGTTTGATTATTTTCATATTTGTTAATATGCGAACTTAAGATATATAGATTTATAATCTTAAATCGTAGAAAAATCACAAAATGGATAACAAATATTCCTTGTATTGAATATATATATATATATATATATATATAATAAAAAATAAAACTCAAAATTTTCGTAACCAAACAAGCCTTTAGTTGTCGAGACGGTGCGTTTTGAAGTGAAATCAGCGCTTCTGACTAGAGTATTGACTTCCGGTATAAGAAACACGATGTCGTATCAATCAATTTCCCGCCTTCTAGAACCTGCCTGCAGCATCTTAAATATTCAGAGTTTTGTATGTATTCTACAGTGAAGAACAGAGGAAAGAAGCCATTAATGTCCAGAACCGTAAAGATTCTTCGTTCCCGAAGGAACCAAGAAGTAGTTTCAGACTTTCAGCTTTCTCTTTCTCTATCTCTGAAAGCGTCTTTTCTATCTCTTGTTTTTTTTTTTTTTTGATTTCTTAAATTCTGTTTACAGGGTTTCGTACGAGAGAGACACGAAGATAATCACCCGGGCATCGTTATCCTAGAGAGAGAGAGAGAGAGAGGAACATACAATTGCAAACGTTCTTCGCATGTACATTTTTTAAATTAATTTCTCTATCTTTAATAAGTTACTTATTTTTATTAAAATGTTGCTTGATTACTAGCTAATTATACTTGTAATGGCGATTAGGCAATTACACAGAGATGAAAACGTGTTGTTCGCTGGGTAACAGCTCCCGCACCCTCTTCAGTACAAAATAATTGTTAGGGTTAGTATGTTATTTTATTTTGTTTTCTGTCTATTGTTGCTTTATTTATACCCTAAATATTTGTCTTCTTTAGATTTTTATTCGTCTTAATGCTTTGTTTTAAAAGCTAGGGTTTTTGGTTTCGTATGGAATGTGCCTATTTAAGTGAAGAACTAGGTTTTACGGTTTATGTGTGGGTTTAACCCTGCAAAGCACGATACATATATGTAATTGGGTCATTGTTTCATTAAGTTTTTAGTATTGTTGTTAAGAGTTCATTTTTGGTTTAAGTTGACCAAATTATGGGGTGTTAACTAATTTGCTGCAATTTTTGTAGATTCACATAACAAGCCAGTCTTCGCCAATGCAGGTATATAAACAGTCAATCAATGATCTAGATAAGGAACTTGACACTCTGAAAATTCATTTGAGTTGCTGCTTCTCTATTTCCTGATTCTTCTTTTAATCACTTCTTAGATGTTAGCTTCCCCCTCTCCCTCAAAATGGGTGAGAGATGATGCAATAATTAGGAATTATTGCTCTGTTGGACATACGATTTTAAAGATTTTATTTATGTTAGAAAAATTGAAGTGTCTTGCAGCATTGCATCACAAAATTATGAACTTAAATAATGTGTTTCCATTAGTATAACTTTTAATTATTTGATAATAACGTATAATATAATGCAGTGTTTAAGTGACTGTTCTTTGCCCAATATGGATGCTCTCCACGTGTTTTTGAAGTATTCTTTTGGAGCAACATATTTTTGAAAGCACAGCTGCAAACCTATGGTGAATTGGGATGTATCACTCTGGTTGTTGATTAGACAAGTTTATTTTTGAATGTTTTGGATCACTATTTCATGCTGAGTATCAATGTTTGTTATTCTTTATATATATATATATATATATATTATTTTTTTTTTCTAGCTCAGTTAGGATTGGTGGTATTCTGAGTATGGAAATATGCTATGTTATATGATTACGTAGAATTATTCTTTTACTTTACTGTATCCTATGATTGCTCATGCTTACAGCAATTCCATAATTGTTTGAAGGAGGTTACTTTTAGTTAGAAGTCATCATAGTCTTCTTTAGTCACAGATGGCAGGTGTAAATTACACGTACAAAATAGAATCTACAAGCAACAGTAGTCTTGCTTCTAAATGACAATTTATTGGAGACTGGAATATCTTATCATTTTGAGATGTGTGTTTCAGATGGTTTGTCCTGGCTGTCTGAATTTCATAGGACATAAATACCATGACTGAAACATTTTTGGCCTGGCCGTCTAAATTTCATAGGATGTAAATCACCATGACTGAAATCTTTTGCGATTGAGAATAATAGCTTGAAGATATGCTTATTAGATTAGTTGTTATTAAGTGTTTTCTAGATGCTTGGCAAAAGTTTGGCTTACAATTGTCAATTTCTGTTTTTAGGCTGAGTTGGCAAAGCATTTGAGATTATTAATGTGCATTCAAGGAAGCAGCTTGTGTATCAATAGTCTATAGTCAGATGATGGGTGTTTGTTGGTGGTTGGGAGTTAAGAGAATGAACTGGAATTTCAACAGACATTGGTTTTACTTCTTATGATTGTACTGAATTAAGTGACTTGCTGTGGTGAATATCATGTTTCGTGTAAAAAAAAAAAAAACCTTTACATGACATTGATTGACCATCTGTATGCTGATGTCCCTATTTTCCAAGCTGTGGATCACCCTTTGAACAGCATTATCCAATGTTGATTCCACTGTTTCGGATGACGTTTGGGTGCTTAATAATGTATGCAATGGTTTAATTTTCTGATCAGAAACCGCTGTAAAGTTTTGGTAGGAAACATAGTGTTGATTATCTGTTTTTTGGGTATATCTTTTTCAGTCTTTCATTAACTACAGAATCATGGCTTACATTCATATTGCTGATTACAATGAATATTCTGTCCTTCCTACCTACTGTATTTCTACAAATAATCTGGTTCCTTTCCTATGGTTAATAACCTAAAGATTAAAGCTACTGAAATTTACATGATAGAGAAATCTTCATCCAGTCCATCTAGCTCTCCTTTAAAATCATGTTGTTTGATGATCAAGACAGAGGTCCTCACCGACAAATCCGAACCTGAGAAAACATCCCCAACCGGACCCAATTCCGGGCATTGCTGCCAATCGTTCATCCCGACTGTCAATATTGAGTTCGCCCTCCCTCCTCGATCTACAATGATTAGAGTATATTGCCCTTCCAATGACACGAGTGTAGCAAAAGTTTCAGATGAATTTGCAAGATGCTTCTCAACATAAGCTACATGGCCTCCTGCAACATGTCTTTCATAGAATTCTGCAAAGCATTCATCATCAACTTTCATCTCTTCTTCCTGCTCTGCGGTGTTATCCTTATAAGTTACAGCTCTTCGTTCCTGGTTCGCTGTATTGTCAACCAGAAATCTTATTACTGTGAGCTTGACTCCCGGATGCCTCGCCACTTGACGAGCATAGGCTAATGCCTCTCGATCATCCCTGCCGCCAATAAAAATGACTGCAACTTCGAGAGACGCCTGTGATCTTGATATTCTTCCAATCAATCCAAAACCTCGATCGACCAGGATCCCGACAGAACACGTTGCATTCCTAAGCAGCTGTTTGTAACAACGAATTAGAGTTAGAGCCTGTTTGAGATTGCTATGTTTTATAAAATAATCTATTTCCAGGAAATAATTTAAATTTAATCAGCCGGAAAGAAAAGTCCACAGTAAATTTCATCGGTTTGTGTTGTCATCATACCTTACGGTTAACATATCGGAATCCATGGTGGCCGCCGTCTAATGTGCCGTCGTCTCGCTGTCTCTTGTGGAACGGCAATATTATGAGAGAAATCATCAGATCCTCCGCTAAAATGCAGATATCTTGTGACATTCCACTGAACGTTGAAAGGGCAAGCATTCGCTTAAGCGAAATACCTGCGCCATTTTCATCGACATAAGATTGTACCCCGTTGGAAATTTCCTCCCTCATTTGCATCACCGTCGTGTCCGTCACAGTAACTGTATCCACTCCTTCGTTCTGCACCAGCGTGGCAGCTATTTGGTCTGTCAGCTCGATCATGTCTGTGACGTAAACCACAATTCCAGGATCGGCTGTTCCTCGAGAGATTTCCAGGATGTTAATGGAGGAACTTAGATTCTGTGGGCCGTGAAGACAGAGCAGAATTCGAAACTGGTTTGATGGGTCGAGCCATTGAAGCGCCATACGTCGAGTTGGTGCACGTTTTCTTGCTCGTTCGATGATGTGTTGCACGACGAATGGAGTGTGTACAACGGTGAGGAAGATTACAATCACCATTGAAGAACTGGTTGTAGACGACATAACTTGATTTATCTGATTTCGAAAACGCACACAATTTAGAAAAAATGCTAAAGATTTTTTCGTGCTGGTATGGTGGATCCTGAAAGCAGTCACTACAATAACAAATGGAGTAATAACATTTGGTTCCTAATTTTTTTATTCTTACAAATAAAAAAGTAATTTATTCATTTATAACAAATAGGTCCTTAAACTCTATTAAAATACTTATATTACCTTCTATTATTAAAATATATAATCTAAAATTAAAACTTGAAATTGTAAAAATAATTTTGACATTTAATTGGAGGTAGTTAAGGACCTATTTGTTACATATTTTATAAAAAATAATACAATCGGAAGGTATAGGAACTTACTGCAGATGAAATGGCCAGGAATATGTAAAAATGACCCTTTGCAGTCAACAAAAGCCCCAGAGCAACAGATTCCGGCCAATGGAAGCCTAACATTGCGCCACAGAGGACTGTTCCGGCGACTTTGCCGACTGCTGCTATCACTAAAAGTAAAATCAATCTTGCCCATGTTCCCAAATTTCCGGCTTCAAAAGTGTGAAGTTTGGCATGGTATCCCATCCAAAAGAAGAAAATAGGATAGTACACAGTGCTTAACAGGTAATTCACCTTTCCGACGGTCCATTTTGACATTCTTCCTTCGGAGGGAAAACAAATTCCGGCCATGAATGCGCTGAGAATCGGGTTGTAACCATACCAAGGCGCACAGCTGCATACGAAAACCATGAAAGCTAGTGACAGAACAAGGTGCGTGCCTTTCATGGATTTTCCTTCGGGATTTTCGTTGTTAATCCAGTTCATGAAAACCGGAGAAATCTTTGCTGCAAAAACTGACTGAATTAGCAACGCAGCACCCATTTTAACGGATGATTTTATGTTTTCGTGAGTACTATTTTCGTCCGGATGAAAAAAGACGAAGGCAATGCATAAGAGAAGCATCGTGATCATATCAGAATGAATTCCTGCCGCCATTCCAAGCTTTCCTATATCCGATTTTCCTATCTTGTGATTTGTTATGACGCGGGTTAGAATATGAGAGCCGCTGCCGGAGAGCGTGACGGAGAGGGAAAGAGTTAACCCGATGTGTCGGTGAATCGAGAAATGCAGAAATGGAGTTATGCTGCAAGCTAAGATGAATGTAGACAACATTCCAGCATATGCAATAATTGCATCTCTTGTTGGTGGCTTGAAAATCACGTATGGATTCATTTCCAAACCCAGAACAAACATGTAACAAATCATACCAAATTCGACAATGAAATTCAATGTCTGAATCATATCTAACTCAAATGCATTGCGTATAGGTTTTATGTTGCCAAGAGTCAACCCTATCTGCATTCAAACACAACAACATGTATAACATCGGATTAAAAGCAAAATTAAGGAAGACCCTTTTGAGGAAACACATTTCTATTTCAGAAATCAATTTTTTTGTATGTATACTTACAAAAATATCAGAAGTTATGCGAGGCTGGTGTGTAGACTTTAGAAGATGATGAGCTAGATTGCTTAGAATATATGACAAGAGAAGACCCACAATTTTTCCTGAGCCATCTGCAAAGGTTACACCTATATAATCCTCGCATTTTTGCGCTGGTGATCTAGTTTTGAAATTAAAATTTGGTGCCATTCTCTTTTTCTTAATTCACTGTTTCTGTCGTCGTCCTTGTTGTGGTTGGATCCTTCTTAATTGCAGAACAATGCTGGAAGTAGAAAACTTGTGTTTTTTGATTTTCTTGGTTTCATGTTGTGCAAATCATCAATGTTGAACAATTTCTTTGGATTTTTTTTTCTTCCGTTTGTTTCTTGTTTTTGGTTTTTCCCGGGTGAGTGAATGGCTGAAATTGATTGGAGAAGAAGGAGGAGTAAATTGAGGAGATTAAGACATGCAAGTGGTAAATATAGACAGAGGCTTAGAATCAATTAGTAAAAACTAAAACAACATTGTGGCTCTAAAAAACGGATCAAAAAGAAGATAAAAGTCCTTGACTCTTAACATACTTATGAAGAATTCTGTTTCCCATTTGGTCCGAGAATTTATAGGAAAACCCCAAATATATTTCATAAAACAATGTTACGATACAACATTAATATACTAAGTCTAAGTCTAATAACGAAATTTTGATTCTAATATCATGTTAGTTCAACCCTTAGACCAGAAACTTTTTAATCGAAATACTATCAATACTAGCTGTTAAATGTAAACATTGGGAATTAATTGAAAATTTATGACAATCTTATCTGAATTAGGATAATTCAGAGGAGGCTTTTTTTAAAAAATTAATTAGTGGGATCTGGGTATGATTCAAAGTTCATAATTTTAAACTTTGACTTGTACGGAAAATGTGGTTTGTTCTTGCCTGTTATTTATGTTTAGTTTGGTTGTTGAGAAAATGTGAAAAGAAAATAAAGGAAACTGATACCTGGGTTAGCTCAATGGAAATAAAATGGTCTAGAAATCAAACTTCCACTTTGTTTGTAGAATAGGTGTGGATGAAATTTGTGGTACCTTGGAAGCGAATTTGTGGATTAATATAGTTGCTTCATCGAGTAAAATCTTGAAATTTTGGCAGGATGAAGCGTCAAATGATCGAAAGATCAGTAAATTATTTCAATTATGTTAGCATGATTTCATATGTTTCTTTTTCTTTTTATGGTTTAATTATGAAACTCTATAGGCTTTTCTGGAGGCATTATTTCATCAATTACTCCAAGCTATGGTCTGTCCACAAGAAAGGCTGCTGACATTCAAAGGACTCTTTCAAGAAACGTATTTGTGTTTTCTTCTGTTGTGCCTTCTTGCTCCCATTTGGAACTCATTGAGCAAAAGTTGAGTCCCACATGATTGGTTAAGGGAAAGTTTATTGATTTATTTATTTGGGAGGAGTTCCTCCACCTAATGTACTAGCCTTGTACGAGGGGGAAGATTGTTGTGCTTTCTTGCTCCCATTTGGAGCTCATCAGGTAGAGTCAAGGAAAGGTCTATGGGCTTATATGGGGGAGGAGTTCCTCGGCTGCACTCATTGAGAAGTTGACACATCTCCCGTGACAGGAGATGAAGGAAATACGAGTAATTTAGCCCAAGATACAGTATGTATTTATGTTCAATCATTCAAGCACTGTATATTTGACCTCTTTGGATGTGACCAATTTTCCCCTAATTATATTATATGGCATATATATTCCCTTTGGTTGAGCAGTCACCAGATTTCTCTCACGCTTTCATCCATTTGGGCACAATCAATCTCTCCTTTGAATGCACCTGAAAACTATGAAGCCATTGCTCATACTTACAGCCTCATATTTCTGTTTGCGCGGAGCAAGATATTACTCATTCCTCGGCCAGATTATATTTTTTCATGAATTTATACTATGGAATGTTATGATGGGTTATTCTTCTGCCGTAAATATTCTAATTTTGTGTACTTTTCTGTACAATCCGTCTTTGATATAGAACTCTAGTAATGAAACTCTGATTCAAAGTTTTCGGTTGTCATTATCCTCGAGGGGTTTTTAACTAGCAGAAGGAGGTAAGTTTTGTCTGAAACTTCTTAGAAAACATTATCTTGTCTGTATAAATTATTCAATTGCTGTTAGATTTTGATTACAATATATTTTTTTTGTCTTCCATTCATAGTCCACAATCTCTTAAGATTTATCACTTGATGAAACTTTTTCTCACTCGTTTGCAGTGCCAATGCAGCCATCACAGTGAAGATCTCTCTTTACTTTAGCCGTGTCTATGGTTATCTTCTCCACAAAAGCATACAACATCCCAGCTCCTGCTTTATCTGCAAAAACTGCACTTACAGATAAAACGGTAGGTGGTACAGAGATTTTAAGCCGGCCTTGTTTGCTTTAGTTTATTTTCAACAATGTGCACATTCAGGAAAATTTTATGTTCCCGAAGTTGGGCTAATTTTGTACTAATCCATCCAATCTCATGACTCTGTATCAGGTCGATCCATTTTTACAATTGGTCAGTGATTCCAAGTAACAGGCCGTTAACACAGGAGAAGATCATCCGCTGAAAGTTTATGGTTCAAAAGAAGATAATGAAGATGTTTAAAGTCATTATCAGCAATTGAAAAAACAGAAAACCAATCTAGAGAATCATTTGCAATCATGATTGTGAAGTTTATTGCGAGATCATCAAATGTAACCTTCATTTTCATTGAATTGTGTTGTAGTTTTGCTTTCAATACGACAACTCACTGACATTGAGATTGCTTTTGCAGCAAGATTCGTCTGGTCTAAAACAGCGGCTGCTTAACGAGTTTATGCCGGATGATGGATGCCCATTAGGAGCCCAGCTATTCTCGGAATCTTCTTATAAGGTATTCACTTTCTCTGTTTTTTCTTTTTCTTTGTTTAACTCCCTCACTATGCGTAATATTTATGAATGTGCAGTTTGAGCCTTCATCATTCGCTGCAGAGTGATGTTTCACCTACATTTGGAAATCAACCAGTTCCTTTTACACCATTGGTTCAGGTAACTCCAAATCTCGTTGACATTGATGAACTTTTGGATTCAGTATGTTATTAGCATCGTCATTGATAACATTATCATCATAATTTAAAACTGAATTAATTCTCATTAAGATTATGGGTATATACAATCAGGTGTCGAAGACAACAAATCAAGTCGGAAGGTTATCAGTCTCAACCCCGACTTCCATGCCTTTACAACGAAATGGCTGGAAACTGCGAAGCTCTTATAGCAGAAAAATAGCAGAAGATGTTTGCTTTCATGAGTTCCCAGCAGAATCAAATATCGTTTCCGCTCTTGATAACAACAAACAACCAGAAAAGATAACATCTCCGTCTCAAATTGAGCCGGTTTCCTATAAGTAAACTTCCTTGCCCGCCATATCTGCATACAATCTCAAATTACGTACTTGATCTGATCTCGAAAAATGCAGAATGGATATCCATTCCTCAATCAAGACTGTGGTAGTGTTTTGCAAAATCAATCTGCTAGTTCTCTTCCAATGCCTTTTGCAACTGAGTATCAGCAGCAACCCCATTACTTCCAGCTACCACCATCAAGCCCATATGATCATTTTCCAAAAGCTGCTGGTTGTCAGATGCAATTCAGATTAAATTATCAGGTCTAGAATGAAAACATAATGCCCTTGATGTATTGGGTTTGTTCATACTTGAGTGGTCAGGTTTTCTGTCCATCCTTAGTGATGTCGAGTTGCTTAACGACTATAATAATGTTTTATATAGGATTTTCTAGGAGTTCATATTGATCTAAATAAAGTATGACAAATTCTGTTGAATGGTTTCGTAATTAACATTTGGTACAAGTCCTATAGGACTATGAGTTAATCATATTGAGCCAAGCTAAATATGACAATTTCGCGCGTGATGCACATGAATGACCCGCGAGTGGATCCCACGAGTTAACAATAGCGTCAAGAGTAGCATACATTAAAAAAGCAATAACTTTAATCTCCAAAGACCGAACATGTCTCATCACTTTTCGTGGTCTTCGCCTTCACAATAGTTAAACCAATCTTCTTCGTTCACTACAAAACACGACTCTCCTTTCACTTCAATTCAGTTAACCAATCTCTCGATCTTGTCTCAGTTGATTTCTTTTCGGTTTCGGTTTACAGAACTTGAGAAGCTGGTAAATAAACAATGGAGGAAGTTGAGGGGCAGCAAAAGAGTCAAGCACCTGGTATATTTCATAAATTGGATCTTCATTTTACATGTTAAAAAGATTAGATTTTGGGGTTTTTCTGCAATACCCATATGAACATTTTTAATCTTGGAAGTTCCAATAGGCGGAATTGTATGAATCTCGTACTATTATTTAGCATTAAAGGGATAATTTTTGGTATTATTTGCAGGGAATGATGGTGAAAGTGAAATTGCTGCTGAGGATTCTGCGTTTATACACCCAGAACCTCCTCAAGATGGAAGTGGTCCTCCAAAAGTAGATTCAGAAGTAGAAGTTCTTCATGAGAAAGTGACTAAGCAGATCATTAAGGAAGGCCATGGTCAAAAACCCACCAAGTATTCAACTTGCTTCTGTAAGTACTGATTCTTCTTTTATGTTTTCCTGTGTTGTAAATTGTAATTCCTTTGTTGGTTGTCTTTACCATTGTTTGTGTTCTATGACAATGGGGTTAATTTTTATACCGGTGTCAGGTGTCTTTCTTATCATGTTGACTTCGTTGTTAAAACGAATATATATTTTGTAATGAATTGAGGTTGGGAGGCTTGAAAGATATGAATCTAGAGGATGATTGTGTATTGTCAAGAAATACTAATGTTATCGAGTGTTGGGTCATGTAACACAGCTCGTGGATATTTGTGGAAAAAGATCGACAAAAGTAGATATATGCTGCTTCTGCTAATTACTGGAGCAAAACAGCCCTTATATTTGTGGAAAAAGATCGACAAAAGTAGATATATGCTGCTTCTGCTAATTACTGGAGCAAAACAGCCCTTTCATATTATTGTCGATATTGTTATATGATCTCAGTTACGATTTATCGACATTTACTTTCAAGTTCTATTATGTGCACACGTGTGAGTAATTGTGTTTATGCGACAGTGCACTACAGAGCATGGGCGGAAAGCACTCAGCACAAATTTGAAGATACTTGGCATGAACAACAGCCGCTTGAAATGGTTTTGGGAAAAGGTATTTGTCTCCTTGATTGGTTTTAAGAATATTTGCTGTGTTTTGTGAAAGAATATATTTCATTTATTAATTCAGTTAGTTTTCTTCTGTTTGGACATTTATGGTTGGTAAAATAGCATGCAAATGACAGGTTGCGGTATTCCATTATGTTTAGCTGACTCAATGAGCTACATGAATGAATTGGGTTATACTGATAGTATAAAATTGATTCTTATATGATATTGATTTCATATGGATCACAAAAGCACACGGAGTCTTAATAGGTCCACAATTTGAACCCCGGAATACAATTATTCCAGCCAGGAATTTATATATTTATGCTATCAAAATTATTTTATAGAGGAATCAAGTACTTTTTCACGTGTATTTCTTTTATTGGGTGTTTTAAAATTGATAGTCTTACTTCTGCCACAGAGAAAAAAGAAATGACTGGCTTGGCTATCGGTGTGTCGAGCATGAAGTCCGGTGAACATGCCCTGTTACATGTGGGCTCGGAATTGGGTTATGGGAAAGAAGGAAGCTTTTCTTTCCCAAATGTGCCTCCCATGGCAGACTTAATATACGAGGTTCTGCTTGTCGGTTTTGATGAAACCAAAGAAGTAAGCTGCTCCAAATGGCTTTGTGTCGAAATTGTGTGTGGTTGATATTTGAAGGATGCTAATTACTTTTATCTGCTGGCGGCACATTTCATATAGGGGAAGGCTCGTAGCGACATGACTGTGGAGGAAAGGATCGGTGCAGCAGACCGCAGAAAGATGGACGGAAATGCCTTATTTAAGGAGGAGAAACTGGAAGAGGCCATGCAACAGTATGAAATGGTTACATTCTCTCATACTTGCTGTTGATTATTATATACCAGCATCTGAGTTAGTACAGATTTTTCAGCTCTGTTCTCTTCTTAAAGCTTCTCACAGTTCTTGTTCATGTTAGGCCATAGCTTATATGGGCGACGACTTCATGTTCCAGTTGTTTGGGAAGTACCGGGACATGGCTTTGGCTGTTAAGAATCCATGTCACCTTAACATGGCAGCATGTCTAATAAAGCTCAAGCGTTATGAAGAAGCCATTGGGCAATGCACCATTGTAAGTAAATGGGTTTGAGCAATTTTTTTTTTTTTTTCATTTTAGATGTTTTCCTGATAGTTTTGTTAATTTTAGATGCTTAAAGGTGCTTCGATGGACTATTGAAGTGCACAGGCATTTAGTCTTACTTTTGATTTTTTGGTGAGTAGGATAACCAGAAAATGTCTGAAATCAATGCTTAAACATAACTGAAACTGACTTACCAAATTGATGGGAGTATGCTGCTGATGTTTGAAGACAGTTAATGGTCACTTCGTAGTTTTGGGGTCTGTTTAATTCTTGAAACGAATGCAGGAAGCACCTTTTTTTTTTTCCTTTGGGATATTTGGGGAATGTCTTATTTTGCAACTAAGTTGTGGCTGATTGGTAACATGAAATCTCAGATGCTTTCAGCTAATTCGACTTCACATATGTTTAGCTATCTGGAAAATGACATATTGCTTTTCAGAAAACCACTATGCTGCTCTCTCTCTCATAGAGGCACACTGAAACTCATTCACTCTTTCAAAGTGTGACCTGTATGATGAATATGTTGCACTTGACTCTTCATTTGATTGCATGATGGACTCGCAGGTATTGGCAGAGGATGAAAATAATATGAAAGCTCTTTTCAGACGAGGAAAGGCTAAAGCAGAACTTGGGCAAACAGATGCTGCCCGGGAAGACTTTCAAAAGGTCCGTAAATTTGCTCCTGAAGACAAAGCAATTGCAAGGGAGTTACGCTTGCTTGCTGAACACGACAAAGCTATATATATGAAGCAAAAAGAGATCTATAAAGGAATTTTCGGGCCAAGACCAGAACCTGTACCAAAGAAGACAAATTGGTTAATCATCTTTTGGCAATGGCTGGTATCATTATTCCATCGCATCTTCAAACGTGAGAGAGTAAAAGCTGATTGATGTGATGCCCTAGCTTCCAAATGTGAGAAAAAGATTGATTTATCTTGATAATAATCTGGATAAAGACTTACTGATGACTTCTGGTGTTAGAATGTTATAAAACTCTCAGCAGTCCTTATGCTTATTTTCTTTGAATTCATAGTGCACATGGATAGACTTATAGAGAAATTTCATGTTTCAGTGTGTGTTAGACTAATTTGTTCTTTCCGCTTGGAAAATGGCATGGATTCCTTATTCCATTGAATTTATACATATATCTGTGAGCCAAGAACATAATATTTCGTAGGTACTAAAAGAATTTTCTCTGCAAAATGTTTGTTCATGACTTCCAATGGGAGTTGGATTTGTCTCATTTGAACTTGAGAAAGTAGTGTAAACAAATTCAAAAGCTAAAAAGGATTTTTAAGTATTGAAAATAAAATATTACTCTTTTGCTTGCTTGGATGTTTATATTTGTAAAACGTGAATTTATTATAAATTAGTGTTGTTTTATACCAAACTATCGCTGATTTGACGTCTGCACTTGAAAATTCTTAAATAATGCTTTTATACAATAAATTATGAGAACCCATCTTCAAATCTATCATACTATCCATTTTAAACATAATAGACAAACCCAGAATCTGCAAAACTCTGCACACTGATTTCAAAAGAATCTACCATGACTGTTTGGGCATGGACATCCATGCAAAGTAAGCACAAACAATCAACTCAGATATGTACAGATAAACGATAAACTCATCAAAACCAATTCTTTACAGTCACCCTTTTGCTGTCGGCTCAAATTATCCTTCAAACTTTTCCCAAACTTCTCAACACCAATCAAAAGTAGTGAAAACAGTTGCAAATTTCTGTTTCCCTTCTCTTCTTTCTTTATCTTTGTGCGAGAAGTATGCTCATCAACTGGTTCATGACTTTTGACTGGCCAGATGGACCAGAAATCTTGGGCAGTTTTTGCTCCAATTCTTGATGATTTAACAATTTATGGTAAGAAATGAATTGAGGAATGGATAAAGCAGCCATTGATGTAAAGCAAAAAGCTTACAAAATGATGAACATATAAATTTTAGAAGATTATGAAAAATCTCTCTCTTTAATTTCACTGCAAGAAAATATTACCATTCAATTACATAATAGTTTCTGCCTAAACTTAATATATACTATATTACATAATTAAATGATAATATAATAACGTGAGAAAAATCTTATTATTAATATAAAAAATTAATTTATAATTAATAATAAATTACTTAAATTATATCTTAATAAAATTTATAAATTAAATTTATAATTTATTATATAAATTAAAAATATTAAAATATAATTTAAATTATTTATCAGGGAGACTATTGGTTTTCATCTATTAAAACATTCCATTGACCCAAAAAACAGCATGTAATTGACCACTGTATTGGAAAATTTACACGTGTGGTCTATGTTAAAACGTCATCAGAAATCACTGGACCCCACTTTACTCGGACGGCTCTTTCAAACGCAGAAGAGTCAGAGAAAGAGATATGACGTCAAAATTCTAATAAAGAGTCAAACCGTCCTTACTTTTTCGGTCGTGTTTGTCACGAAGCGAAGGTTACCATGAGAATCTGTGAAATTTACACGTGTTCGGACAGGATCGCGAGTTTACTTATTTTAAATAGTTGGAAAGTAGGAGTTTGATTTGTTTTTCAAAACCAAATTTATATCTCGAAATTATTGCCTGATGCCCAACAGTAATGTACCTCAAGGTCCTCAACCAATCTATTGACGTCACGTCAGATAATGAGGACAAAATCGTCATCTAGTGAAAATTATTTTTGTCTAGCAAAAATATCTTAATTAATATAAATTCTTAAGAAAATCTTTAATTCCTGATATTTAAAAAAAAAATTGAAGTTATTATAATTTGAATTAAAAATTTTGATAAATATTAATTTTAATTAAATTATTCCTTATATTTAATATATGATTGTTTTATTTTATCATAATTATCATTTTAATTCAAAATAAATTTTAGAGGAGGTTAAATTAAAATTAATTAATTAATTAATTAATTATTTTGACATTTGATATAAAAATAAATTAAAATATTTAAAATTAGATCTAAAATTTTAGAATTGATGATACTACACCAAGACGTAGAGTAGCATAGCTCTCGTACAAACACCAACTTTACCAAGCTTGTGTGTCCAAACACGTCTCTATTTCTTTCTTTCTTCTCCATCACCACCAAGCGTTGACTCTACTAAACGACGGTTCCATTTTTTTAATTACCTTTTGACCACACCGAAGCTCCCAAGCGAAACTCCTCCCCCTACATTTCATCACCACCGCTCGCCGTTTCGTCTTCGCCGTCCGTTTCATCCCCCAGTTTGATAACCCCCGGTATCTTTAGTTTCTCTTGTTGTTTGTTAAAAATAAAATAATAATAGAAAAAACCCTAGCTTTTTCTTATCCTATCTTATATCCTGAAATTTTAGCAGAATTTTTGGGAAATTAAATTGTGCTTGTGTTTTGAATCTTCAATATGAAGCTAGAGGTGTTGTATTTGTAAAGCTTGTATTTTTATTTTGCTCATTGTTGTTTCTTTAAATTATATGAAAGCACTAGATTTGGGGTTACATGTTGTATGTTTATTATGAAATTTGGGCGAAAAGTTAGGGTTTCGAATCCATAGAGAAATCTTGTTTATACTGTAAATCATTATTGTTGTTGAAGATTGTTGTGTTGCTTTACGAGAGATGAAGAGATTGAGATCAAGCGACGATCTTGATTCATATAGCGATAAGAACACGAGTAAAGATTCATCAAACCCTAATCCTAATCGTTCGTCATCGTCTTCGCATCGTAGCTTTTATTACAAGTCTGATAATGTGCGTAAGAGCTTGGTTTCTCCGTCATCATCATCCAGGTACGATCGTGATCGATCTTTAGATGAAGATAATCGGATGGTACGTAGAAGATCCGATCATGATTTTGATTCTTTTGATAGGAGAAAGGGTGGGCTTGATAGATATGGTAATAGAGACGGTGGTGGAAATGATAGAGTCATTCATAGATCAGAGAGTTTATGTGGCTACAGAAGAGAATTCCCAAAAGGGTTTCGGTCGGAGAGAGACCGATCGCGGAGAGAGGGTTCTGTGTCTTCGTGGCGAAGATTTGGCAGTGGGAGTAAAGAGTTTGTGAATGAACGGAAAGAGTTTGGAAATGGAAATAAGGAATTTGAGGAGAGTAACAGAGGGAGTAGTAGAGAGGACAGAGGAGGGAGTGGGAAGGGATTGAGAGATGTGATGAAGTCACCAAGTTGGTCTAGAGATTCAGGGAGTGAGCAATCGAGGGTGAGAGTATTGGGGGACGCAAAATCCAAGTCAAAATCGAAGTCAAGATCATCTCCAACATGGTCTAAGGATTCCGTGGGCAGTGAGCAAGCAAAGAGTTTGGAGGTGGTGAAGAAGAGTGAGGAGGTTAAAGTTGAGAGTGGTAGTAGTAGTGAAATGGAGGAAGGTGAGCTTGAGCCTGAAGGTGAAGTTGAGCATGACCGGGAGCCTAATTCTGTTCCTGAAAGGGTTGAAATTGAAAATGAAGCAAAGGAGAATACTGTTGGGGTTGACAGTGATACTAAAGAAGCTGAGGGTGCAGAAGTAGTCGAAGTTACAGAGGATGTAGAGAAAGAGGGACATAAAGAAAAAGAGAGTGCAAGTGAAGGGAAAATTGGTGAGTTAGCGGATGGTGAGAATTTGAATGTAGGAAGTGGTGATGGTGAGGATGAAAAAGAGAACGTGGATGCTGCTGAGGGTGTGAAGGAGGAGGAACAGGGTGTGGGGAAGCGTTATGACTGTAAGGAGGGAAGTAGGGATATAGCTGTTGAGAAGTCTCTGTGTTTAGAAGAGGCAAGTAAGGAGGAGAAAGGGATTGATCTTGAGGTAAAGGCAGATGAGGAGATCGAGGTGCCAAATTCCAATAAGGATCAAATTGCGGAGGAAAATGGAGGAGGTGAAGTGAATATGTATGTGGAAACGGAAGACTTCAGCCAAAATTTCAAGGATAAAGGAAAAAGTGTGGCTTTTACATCAAGCTATATTGCTGATTCTGCGGAAGATGGTATATGGATTGAAAGAGAATCAAGGGTTGCTGCAACATGGAAGGCTGATGATATGGAAGGGCCAAGTATTAGGGGCTTTGATTTGTTTACAAGCTCTCCTGTTAGAAAATCAGAAGAGAAAGTAGAAGTGGTCCGTAATAACAAGGAGAAAGATGAAAAGCTAAAACTGGAGCCACTTGATCTTTCTCTTAGCTTACCAAATGTTTTGTTACCCATTGGTGCAACCCAGGCTCCCGGTTCCCCAAGCCATGGGAGGAGTGTTCAGTCTTTAACTAACACATTCTGTACGAATTCTGATGGATTAACCGCGTCAATGTCTTTTTCTGGTTCTCAGTCCTTTTTTCATAATCCAAGCTGTTCATTAACACAGAATTCTATGGACAACTTTGAACAGTCAGTTCACAGCCGTCCAATTTTTCAGGGAATTGATCAAGCATGGCAGGGACAGTCTCAGAATGAGTCCAGTCGGCATAAAGAAATTCCCTTGTATCAAAGAATTTTGATGAATGGAAATGGCTCAATTCATCAGTCTCAGACGTCATTACAGGGTATTCCAAATGGTCAACCTGCACTGGCACATGTTAGGGTTACAGAAGGAAGCACTAAGATGCCTAATGGACTTGAAAGGCAGTTGAGTTTTCAAAAACAGAATGATGTCCGGTCCCCTTCAAATAGTGTTGGATCGCATGACATCGGTTCAAGTTATAGTTTTGAGAAGAAGCGAGCAGTGAGGGAGAATAACAGTGGTGGTAACCCATATAGGAGTAGTAGCCAGAAAGAACAAGAACTTCTGATAGGTGGAGCTGATTTTGTGGAGACAATTATCAGTAGGATAGTTACCGATCCTATTCATGTAATGACTAGGAAATTTCGTGAAATGAATGGACAGTCTGCGGCTTGCCTTAAGGAGAGCATCCGTGAGATTATGCTAAATGCAGATAAGAAGGCACAACTACATGCTTTTCAGAATGCTTTGCAGTGCCGATCTGACATGAGCATTCAGGTGCTCTTAAAATGTCATCGGGCTCATTTAGAAATCTTGGTTGCTTTGAAAACTGGTCTACCAGAGTATCTCCAGGTTGACGATGGAATTACATCAACTGATTTGGCCAAGGTTTTCCTAAACGTAAGGTGCAGAAATCTAACATGTCAGAGTCCTTTGCCTGTGGATGAGTGTGACTGTAAGGTTTGCACAAAGAAGAATGGCTTTTGCAGTGCTTGTATGTGTCTTCTATGTTCGAAATTTGACATGGCATCTAATACATGTAGTTGGGTTGGGTGTGATGTTTGTCTTCATTGGTGTCATACTGATTGTGGTTTACGGGAATCTTACATCAGAAATGGAGGTAGTGCAACTGGGTCTCAAGGTTTGACTGAGATGCAGTTTCATTGTGTTGCCTGTGATCATCCTTCTGAGATGTTTGGTTTTGTGAAAGAAGTTTTTCTAAATTTTGCAAAGGAATGGTCTGCTGAAACAATGCGCAAGGAACTGGAATATGTCAAGAGAATTTTTTCTGACAGCAAGGATGTGAGAGGGAGAAGGCTACATGAAATTGCTGATCAGATGTTGGTGGGATTGTCAAACAAGTCTGACCTTCCGGCTGTTCTCAATTTTATCACAGGTTTCCTGACTGGTAAGATTTATTTATTTATTTAATAGCAAAAATACTGTTAACATGTTCTCTCGTATCATTCTAAGAATGATTTAAGATTTTACTATCAATTACCTTTTTGATTTCCTGTACAATTAAAGACTGGACTTGGTGTGATTATTTTAATTTATTATCTCTATAGCATGGAGTAAAATGAAATGGTTGCCTTCTGTGTGCTCAATGTACCTGTTTCAGTGTTCAAGTGCATCATTCTTTACCTTCCAGTGATTTAGCATGGGCACAATATTCAGAATGAAAAACATTAATGATGGACTTATAAGATAAGAACAACATTGTCGAAGCTATGGAATTTTTGCTACCTTTTGTTGTGCATTTGTTTCTTTCTTTTCTATGTTGGACTGATTTTGCAGCTCTTAGATGTCACAAAGTTGCTATTTATTTATTTACTTTTTATTTTAATTGCAGATAGTGAATCTTCCAAGTATGCCAACACTCTAGTGTTTCCAGAGAAGGAGCAAGTAAAAGGAAGCAATGTGATTGCGGGGCCTAGCCACGACACTATGTGGCTGAAATCTGTCTGTTCAGATAAATCTCCTCAATTGGACGGATCAGCTAGCCCACTTCCGAGTTTCAACGTTGACCGGAATGATAAAGGCCCTGTAGAGTTGGAGCTGCAAAAAATTGCACAAAAGGAACCACTTTTTGATGAACTGGAGAGCATTGTGAGAATTAAACAGGCAGAGGCAAAAATGTTCCAAACACGTGCTGATGATGCAAGGAGAGAGGCTGAGGGCCTGAAACGAATTGCAATTGCCAAGAATGAAAAAATTGAAGAAGAGTATACCAGTAGAATCACAAAATTGCGTTTGGTTGAGGCTGAGGAAATCCGCAAACAAAAAATTGAAGAATTCCATGTTCTGGAAAGAGCTTATCGGGAGTATTATGATATGAAGATAAGGATGGAAGCTGATATTAAAGATCTCTTAATGAAAATGGAAGCTACAAGACGGAACCTTGCAATGTGATTGGCTGGTAATTGCATCGGATAGTTCTGTGTTCTGTCCTTGAGTTGTTGTTCAATAGAGTGTAGGTTTGATTTGTAGGTCTTAACTTTTCAATGTAGTTCTTTTTCTGCTGCTAACCAAAATCTGTACAGAGACTGCTACACTCTTTATGCTATGAGCAGCCACCATATGTGGAAGCAATCTAAAAGAGAGATTTATAGTTGTTTGTTTGTTTGGGTTGCTTTTTTGTATGCATTGATGATTTTATTACATGGAAATGGAATCATAAATGAACAAAACTGCTTATCCCTGACTTGTTTGAATTTATTTCTGCTGTATGTAGATGATTGTCTGTGAAGAAAAACCATACTAATAATACAGAAAAATGATAAATTGATTTATTGATTCCCAAAGTATTGGGATAGTGATTTTTTGCTGCTTTGAAGTGCATTAGGACTTGTTACAAATAAATTATTCATCACACAGTTTTTATCTCAATTGATTTTGGTATTTATGTAGTGAATATGATAAATTATAACTTACAAATTTTGAAGTCCAGCCAAGAGAGTAATTTGGATGTGTGGATTCTACCGAAAGAGTCATTTAAACATACAACGGACAATATATTAACACGGAACTGCGAAGTTAGCAATTAATATTAAGACATGGTTTTTTTACACAAGGGGAATTGAGCTCCAAATTTCACAATTCAAATCCGGTAAGTTCTAACAGCAGTTACCTAATCGTCATCTTCATTGAAGTCAGAATCTTCAGTAGCCTTCTCACTTTCAGAATCACTCGGCACATACCTCGCCTGTCTGCGGTTTGCTCTCTGTGGTCTAGCTTTAGCCGGAACAACTTCTGTAACTTCTTCAGATGTAGAAGGAGAAGAGCCTGAAATTTCTTCTCTTCCAGTTGATTCATCTTGACTAACCTTGCCCAACATAGAACCACTCTTCTTGTTAAATGGCGATGATCTCATTTTCCTCACTTTCTTTTCTGGAGAGCTTTCTGTCACAGGATTCAACATTTGTGTTAAAAGCCTCTGGCCTACCACCAGAGGCTGTGCCTGCAGCTTCTTGGTTGGCCCTCTCTTCTTTGTTGCTGCTGGTGGCTTAGCTGCTGCTTTTGTATTTCCCGCCGCTTTTCTTCCCCCCTTTGCTGCTTCCGGGGCAGCTATCTCTTCTATCTCAAAGTCTTCATCATCATCAATGATAGTTTCATCCTCACTGTCAGAACTCTCAATTGTCAGTGACTTCTTCTGAGCAGCAGTTCGTTTGCTAGGTTCTTTCTTCTTGGCTGGAACTTGGACCTCTTCAGTTCCCATCACTGAAAGAAATGAAATAAAAGAAGTTAAGAGAACAACTTTTCATCAATTAAAATGTTCGGAGACTCGTTGGCAATACTAGTCTTAAAATTCAAAAAGAGCTCACCAGCAGATTGATCAGGGGAAGATTCAAGGTTAGTTCCAGCTAGTTGTTCATTTAATCTAGCAAGTCTTTTCTTCAAATCAGGTACATCGTCCTCATCATCATCATCAAGCTGATAAACAGTAAACATAAAATCAACAAGTTCTGGAGAGCTGCAGTAGGGATAGAACTGAAAATGGAGATAGTACAAACCTTTTCGACAGGTGCTTTCTTTGATACTGCTCTGCCTCTAGGTTTGACCACCTTGGTAACATTCTCTGATAAAGCAAGAGAGAAAGAAAAGGTTCAGACCAGTTATTTCCTAACATCAAAAAGGAAAGTAAATAACAAAGAAGAAACATTTCAAACTCACCTGTTTCTCCCATGGTTTCAGCATTTGCTTTTGTATTGTTGGCTTTCTTCCGTGGAATTGGTGCTCGTTTAACAATCTTTGAACCAGCATCACTTTTCACTTTACTTTTCAGTTTCTTTCTTTCCTCCTCTGCCCGGGCATCACTTTTATCGAGCTCCTGAATCATGCACGAGATGATCAGACAAGAAAATCAAGCAAGGACTCAAATATAACAGCATGTAAAGTAATTGTTATCTTGGTCCATACATCGAGTTGCATCTCAAGAGCATCAAGATCTTTCAACCACAAAGACTCTGGAGTTGCTTTTCTTAAATCATCAACATCCTTGTTGAGTTTATCCCTATCAGCCAATAACTCCTGAACCTTCTCAAGGGTCAAGGTTCCAATAGCCATTGAAAGGAGGTAATCATAATCACTACTTCGCACTCCATTAAGGATGGCGGCCTCAGGAGTCTCTTCAGATTCTTCTGTTTCAGTTTCCCCAGCAACTACAGCTTCAACAGATTTAGAATTTTTCGGGAAAGGAGTGAAACCTTTCTGATGCAACTCATGGAACAGATCAGCTCGCTTCCTGTTGTTCACAATTATCTCTCCATTCACAACCCCAAGGATAAATCTAACCTTGTTTTCCAATTTCAACAACTCCAATTCAAGGTTCTCCAGTTGAATTTTCTGCATGCATCAAAAAATTTTCCCAAGTTAAATAGCTGTTATCCCAATGTCAAATGGCTTAAATATTTGTAAAACTCTGGTATGGCCCAAATGTCCTTACCTTCCTTTTTCCGTAAAATTCAAGCCTTAAGTGGAAAAATTCCTCAAGAACTGCGGATTGGAAACTAAAAAGAGTAAGTCTCAAAACATAATTATAGTATATAGTGGACTTAATATGATCAAAGAGATGCATGCTACTGAATAACTACAGTGTAATGCAGTATAGAGTTATTCTAATCTTCGCCATAAATTCTAGTTCATACTTTGTTCTGGGGTGTCATATTTCTTAATAACTCCTTTTTGATCAAATAGGTGCATGTTACTTGTGCTAATTGAGGTGGTTAGTTTAAATTTCTTCAGCAACCCCTCTTGCTTGGCCAGCATCATGTTCTCCTCTGTCAACAAAACTTCGAAATCTACAGTTGTATCGTCACTGTACTGTCTGAATCCCTGCAACCAACAGGATTGTCTATGAGATCTTAAGCTGCAAATACTTGAACGTATCTTTGTAGATAACCAAATTTACCTGAATAAAGGAGTTGTCCTGATCTATTATAGATTCCAGAAATTCCCTATAGTCTTGAGTCCACCTACGAATTGGTAGCTCTTTGATCCTGAGTGTTGTTTCATTTACTTCCTCCACAATTCCGGTAACAGTGTAGGTAACACCAGCTTCCTTTGAAGCAGTTTTTTCAATAGTTCCTTTGAAACCTCTATACCAAGGATGCATAGGCTCCATCATCTCACCATTCAATAGGCGTCGCACATTTGCAACAATCTCTCTCGGATTGTAGTTGGGAATGTAAGAGCTCCATCCAGTTCCAATTCCTTCACTACCATTGACAAGAACCGTTGGTATGATTGGCATAAACCTATAACACAACGAATTATAAGCTTTGATTAGTCTAGAATTCCACTATTAGCAATACCTAAATCTTTTCTAATTAAAAACAAAACAAAAATTACCAACTGGGTTCAATTGATTGCCCATCCTCGTTCAAATAGTCAAGAAGCTTGTCATCATCCTTTGGAAACAGAAATCGCGTAATTGGAGAGAGCCGAGTATATATGTATCTGGCACTTGCAGCATCTTTGCCTCCCTGTGAAGAAACAGATTGTGAAAGTAAATAAGGATAAACCAAAAAATCTTTAGCGTGTGAAATTCAATTTTAAAATGTGGGATGTAATTTATCTAACCTGGTTACGTGTACCGAATTGGCCATTAGGTTGAAGAAGGTTAATGTTGTTGCTGCCCACAAAATCCTGTGCCATACCTAAGATGGTACTGGCAAGACTTTGCTCACCATGATGGTAAGCAGAATGCTCAGAAACATAACCAGAAAACTGGGCAACTTTTGCTTCTTTGATAAAATTTCTCTTGAAAGAGCAAAAAAGGATCTTCCTCTGACCCGGCTTCAGGCCATCAACCATTGAAGGAATTGACCTTTGGAGATCCGCCATGGAAAACAATATAAGCTCCTTGTTAACGAAGTCACTGTATTTTATGTATTTCTCTTTCTGATCGAGGTGAGTACCAGGCTGCAAACCAGAAAATGATGAAATTTCATTGAGTCATACTTGAAAAATGAAAAAGAAAATTGAACATTTAAATTTATAATAGTCAAACCTCAAACTGCAGAAGCCATTTCTTCCTTGCTTCTATCTTCTTTTTGCTGAATGCAAGCTCAATTGCTTCCCCATCTTCCTCATCTTCCCAAACGAAATCTTTCTTGTGCATATCAATTTTTTGGAAATACTCCTTCCCTTCCTTGGAAGTACTAGTTCCCAACCCCTATAGGATAGGACATGAAATAAGTTAGAAGGAAGAAAAACAATTGTAACCAATTGACAAATATGAAATATGTTGATAACAGAATAATAGACTTTAATTGACTCCTTATGAAATCAATTGACAAACCTTATAGTACTTGATTGACCAGCCACTTGCATTCCCCACCAAGCTTTCCTTCCATGACTCATACTCAGGCATGGAATAAAAAGATAATACTTTTCCGTTTTTGTGAGATGCCTATACAGACAATAAATACTGAAATGTCAGTCAATTGCTTTCAAGAAAAATCCCACATTTATGGTGGTTAGGAAGTAAGCGTATCAACCTTCACAATTGGTGTAATAAACTCGACTAAGAAAGATGGAATCTTCAGCAATGACGGCCAGAAAGAATGAATGAAGTTAATCAAAAGCCCTTTGATGTGGGAACCATCATGATCCTGTGTCACCATGAAATAAAATGTTGATATACAAGTAATTATGAAAAATAAAAATAACCAAGAGAAACAAGACAAATCTGAGAGAAACTTAAGGCAATAAGAACCTGATCGGTCATTATCATCAAATGGCCATATCTCAAAGATTTGACATTGTTGTATTCAACACCTTGCTTCAGTCCAAGAATCTTCTTGATATTTCCAATTTCATTGTTATTTAAAACTTGATTGCTGTTGGCTTCCCTCACATTAAGCAGTTTACCTCTCAACGGAAAAACACCAAACCGGTCCCTACCCACAACAGATAAACCGGCCATCTGTTGCAAATTCATTTCTGTTAGAACTCCTAAAATTAAATGAGAAAACGAAAGATACATTTTTGTTCAAATTATGAGAGATCAAGAGAACTTACTGCAAGAGCCTTAGCTGAATCTCCTTCTGTCAAAATCAAGGTACATAGATCTGAGTTCTTCCCCCCAGCAAAGTTAGCATCCTCCAGCTTCGAAATCCCACGTACGTCCGCTGTCTTTGTTCCATCATTTTTCTTAAGATCTTTGCTTTGCTTGAAATTCGCCCATGAGAGCAGAGTTTCCACAATGCCAGACTTTGCTGTGACTGCAATGTAATCAGTACACACCAGTGAACTTAAAATCTTATAAATGGTAGCGAATTTCAAGTTCTAGATAGTAAAGCAAACAATGATGTAATGTAACGAACCTTTCTTCAGAAATTCTTCTCGAAGCTCACATTTAGACCCAAAACTGCTCTGGCGAAGTGTCAAAGTTTCTTTAGTTTGGGAATCAAAAGCAGGGTTGTCAATAAGGGCATTTACAAAAACCCATAAATGGTTCTTCACATTATGAGCTTTAATGTTAGCATTCTTGTTCTTCTTATTCACGACAGCCATCACATGGTTAGCAATCTGATTCGCAACATAATCTACATGAGTTCCGCCCTTGATTGTAGCAATCGAATTGACAAAGCTGACTTGTTGAAACTGCCCTTCGCTGAGGGTCACACACACCTCCCATCTTTCATTGACCCTCTCATGATACCTGATCAATCAAATGAAATAGATAAGAAAATCCCACAGATAACAAAAGCATCATAAATTCTACTGAAAGTTAATGGAAATAACCTAGAGGCAGATTTCGGGTACACGTCAACATATTCTTCAAATGATTTTACAGGGGCACGACGCCCATTCAATTCAACTTTCACAGTCTTTCCAAGACATCCAGCCAAGTCAACCACACGCTTTTTCATTAGTGCAATAACATCATCTTCAAGATGTGTCATGTTAAACTTCGCTAGGTCAGGCTTGAATGAAACCTTAGTCCAATTCTCACCCTCTTTGCATTTGGTTATAGAAGGCTCAGATTTCTTCCCCATGTTGTTGGAGAAAACCTTAAAATCAGCAAAATAACTTCTAATAAAAATCATAAAACCATGGAAAACAATTGCTACAGGAAAAACTAACGCCAATCGCCAATTCATGCTCCTTTTTGCAAGTTTGAAATTGTCACAACAAAAGAGAACCAAATCTCGAAACCAAATTCATGGACCATAGTGACATTAATGAAGCAAATACACGACCAAACTTCAGAAGCAAATGTAATAAAATGCTAAACTATAAAAAAAGACCCAAACCGCAGAAACTCTCAGCAAAAGAAAGGAAGGAAGAATGTCCATTCACCTTCTAACCCAAATAAACCCCTCAATCCATAGACATCCACAATGAAATCACAAAACCACCACGCGAAACATACCGAAATCATAAATTACAATGACCGAAAAAACTTAAAAACATATTAAAACCCAAAATTAAAATCACCACAATCAAAACAACAATAAATAATATTATGTATACCTGTTTATACTTCTTCTGCCTCCTTCCATCGGCAGTTTCGATAACAAACTCGGTTGAAAATATATTTGTAAGCTTCGCACCGTACCCATTTCTCCCTCCGGTTGTTTTCTTTACATTATCATCATAGTTACTACTTGTCAACAAGTGCCCAAAAATCATCTCCGGCACGTATATGCCCTCTTCTTGATGGATCTCCACAGGAACTCCATCTCCATTATTGTAAACGCTTATCAAATTCTGTTCCGGGTCAATCACCACTTTGAGCGAGTCCATTTTCGGGTCCCTCTGCTTGTTGTCGGCTGCGTTGACCAAGATCTCGTCGAAGATCTTGTAAAGTCCTGGAACGTAGGAGACCGTACGGTGTACCATCGTCTTGGATTCCTCGTCGTAGACCCAGAGCATTTGCACATGTTTCTCGATGGATCCGATGTAGGTGTCGGGTCGGAGCAAGATGTGCTCCAGCTGGGACTTCTTTTGGTACATTTCTTCGATCGTCTTCTTCGGGGCCGCCGCTGTGGGTCCCATGTTCGCGTTGTTACTGGTGGTTAACGGGAGTCTCCTGTCCACCGTCATGGCCATAGCCCAAATTCAGATTTTTTTTTTCAATTCTTCAAATAAAGAGAAGAAAAAAAGTTCGGTTTCTTGAATTCTTGACGGAGAGAGTCAAAAAAAGAAAAGGTAGAGTTGGGTTCTTGAATTATTGACACAGACAAGGTGTCTTGAATTCGAGAGACAGTAGTAAACGAGCAAAAAAATTAGTGTTCAGAAGAGTATATGAATGGGAAAGTGGCTAACGGTCAAGTATGAAGGAGTGGGATATTTGAATTTTGAATTTTGAGAGGGAATTTGAAATTGGAGGGCTAGGATTGGGCTTTGTGGATCGTAGGGTTGTGTATTGCTTTGGGCTTTGGGGTCACGTGGAAAAGAGGAGGGAAGGGTTATAATCTGGTGTGTCTCGAAAGGATCATTTGTTGTTTGTGGCTTGTGATTAGTTGGTTCGGGAAGAGATGTGATGTGGGACCATATAGTAGCGTTTTCTAAATCTTGTTTTCTAAAATGAAAATGATCTTACAAGACCTTCCGTATTATTTTTTGCTATTATTTTTATTTTTATTTTATTTATTTTATAAAATATATCATAATATACTTCTCTTATTCAATCAAACTCTTTAATTTTCATAAAATAATTTTCACAATATAAATATCGAATGTATTTTTATATTCAAAATATAATAATTAAAAAATATTATTTTTATTTTTATTTTATTTAATAAAAATACTAATTTAAAAATAATACGGTTGTTTTCATAATTATAATCTGAAAATAAAAATTTTTAAAAATTATTTAATAAAATACTAAAAATATAATAAAAAATAAATATTATTTTTATAATTATGTAATAATATTATTATTAATTGTCACAAAACATTGATTGATGACAAAGATTCAAGAAAAAGATTTTGGTGTCACTATCCATGTGGTCCATTTACTGATACGGATCTAAGAAAGAAAACTGGGCCCTACAGACAAAACCGATCCGCTTGATTGATTGATTTATGGACCCCTTAGCCCGCTCAACAACTCAATCTTAACCATCCACAAAGTGGGTCCATTTGCACATGCAGCTCATTAATCATCGTTAAACAGTTTTGGTATGCATACGTCAATTTATGTTATCTGGGTCCTTCGTGCCTGCCAGCAATTGCATGTGGATTACATAATACATGACATGACCCCACAATAATGGCACATCCATCTACATGATAACAATTATATACAACTTAATCGGTTTATCATTAAGGACTTCGTCGGCTTCATTAATTGAATTAGGTTTGTTATTTATTTTTATTTTTTGTGTTTAATTTGTGTGTTATTAGTGTAATTTTGATGTATGTATTATTTAACACTCAATAATAATTATTTAATTAAAATTTCACGTTCGACAGTCTAATAAAATTAAATAAATATATGATAAATAGCAAAGTATATTAATTTTACTTAAAAAAATTCATGTTAATCATAAAATAATTTAAAAAATTATCGTAAAAATCACGTTACTCGATTTAATTAAGATGAATATCTTATAAACATAAATGTTTAAGGTTAAAATTTATTTAAATAAATTTAAAATATTTTATATGAGATTTACAAACTGTCTTACTGTAGTTTCATGATAGAGGGCACATGGATTAAAGATTTTTAGGTAGTGTCCTTGGATGAGCAGCGTTACATTTTCATAAATTATGAACTGTGTTCATATTTGGAATGAACATACAGCCGAACGACAGTAACTGAAAGATGTGCTAACCAGCTGTTGATATTACACGTACTGCCACCGCATGAATTGTGGAGAAAATGTTGGTTTTCGAAACTGCGGACAGGCAGACACATGCGTCGGTGGGGTTCGTTTCAGTAGGGGTTGGATTGGCTCTTCGATTTTCCAACGTGATTTCTGCTACACTTTTCTCTCTCTTATTACATTATCTCAACTTTTTCCTAGCTGATAACTTGAATAAATTTATAGCTCTACCTTATCTACTACATCAAACACTCTCCTCCTCCTCTTCTGTGTAAAAAAAGAATGGCAGCTTCTTTCTCCCTTCTGCTTGCTTTCAGCTTGCTGTTGTCTGGTTCTGCATTTGCTGCTACATACTTTGAAGGTAATTCTAACATCTTTGCTACTTACCCTTTTGGTTTAGATGTAAATTTCCATGGTGTGTAGTTAGTGAACCGAGATCTGTTCTTTTGAGCTGTGCTCTATGTATATTTTGTTCTATTGGGAAAAATAGTACATTTGAGAGCTTGTTACAGTTAAATGATCTTACTTTACGAACTGTAAAAGATTGAATATTTTTTTTTGTTGCATTTGGGCTATTTTGGCTGTGTTGACAGTACTTGATGGTACTTTGATCTGTTCAACAAAGATTGGATTTTTACTTTAAAATCTGATTTGATCTGTTGATTGTTTGCTTTTTGCATGACTTTTACTGTTTTCACTTGTCATTTAGACAAATTTGTTGGTAGATTTTACTTTTCTTTATGTAACCATTTTGTCATAAGCTCTCCAAGTTCATATACCGAAATTAGTAAACAAAAAAACGAAACTTTCTTAGATTTGAGCATCTAAAATCTCCGTTGTATATCTCATTTTCTCCGGTTCTCCTTCTTTCTTCTTCAGGGTACCTCCCAAATGGCAACTTTGAGGAACAACCTAAACCAACTGATCTCAAAAAGACAGTACTAGTTGGGAAACATGCACTTCCCAAATGGGAAATCAATGGCTTTGTTGAATACATCTCCGGTGGGCCTCAACCCGGTGGCATGTACTTTCCCGTGGCTCATGGAGTCCACGCAGTTAGGCTGGGCAACGATGCCTCAATCTCTCAAACCATACCTGTAAAACAAGGTTCCCTTTATGCACTAACATTTGGTGCATCAAGAACTTGTGCTCAGGATGAGGTTTTGAGAGTCTCAGTGCCTTCTCAAACAGGGGACTTGCCTTTGCAGACATTGTATGATAGTAATGGTGGCGACACTTATGCGTGGGGATATATAGCCAAAGCTAATACTGTTACAGTCACATTCCACAATCCTGGTGTTCAAGAAGATCCTGCTTGTGGTCCACTTATTGATGCTGTTGCTATTAAGGAACTCTTCCCACCGAAGCCTACAAGAGGTATGTAGTTTTTCTGTATTGTTTATGGTAAGACATTTGTTTGCTTGTAGGTTTAGTAGTTTTTGTGGATTTCTTATCTGGGTTTGTTTGTTGGTTTAATATTTGTGTGCTTCTAATATTTATGAAACCATACCTTTGGGGTTCTTCAAATCGTATCTACTCTGTGAAATTTTCAAGCTTTGATGGAAGCCTGGGAATGTTGTTGTGCAGATAACTTGGTGAGGAATCCTGGCTTCGAAGAGGGTCCACATCGGTTGGTAAACTCTACTAATGGCGTCCTCCTTCCTCCGAAACAAGAAGATCTCACATCTCCACTCCCCGGCTGGATCATTGAATCACTCAAAGCTGTTAAATTCATTGATGGAAAGCACTTCAATGTGCCATATGGAAATGCCGCAGTTGAGCTTCTTGCCGGGAGAGAGAGTGCCATTGCCCAAATTCTAAGAACGGTTCCCAATAAATTCTATGATCTTTCATTCGTAGTTGGAGATGCAAAGAATGGCTGCCACGGATCCATGATGGTTGAAGCATTTGCTGCCAAGGATACACTCAAAGTTCCATTAGAATCCAAAGGAAAAGGCGAGTTCAAGAGTGCCAGCTTCAAATTCAAAGCACTAGAAGCAAGGACAAGAATCACATTCTTCAGCACTTACTACCACACCAAGGTTAATGACTTTGGATCTCTTTGCGGTCCTGTTCTGGATCAAGTTCGGGTTATCCTGATTGCTTAGATGCTAATTTATTATTACTAGAGTAATTTATATAAAATTATCAGGATTTTGCAACTGTTATATGATCCAACCTTATGTATATTTGGCTGTTGTGAGGCACATGCTCTGCTTTTCTACGAGGGATCGTCTGTTTTCTAGTAGTGGTGTCGGCGGAAAAAACTATGCATGGATAATGATAGAATGAGACAAGTATCAATTTTCTATAGACGGATTTCCTTCGATTCCGGAATTTAAATAAAAGAGAGATTTCTAATGATGAAATTCCAACTGGTTGTCACCACAAATTTCAAATCTGTTATTGCTCTAAGAACAAAACGACATCAAATGGTATTCTCCATTAAATATGAAAAAACACTTTAAGCTAAATGTAGTAACATTGACTTTATTAATTAACACAACATGAATTTGGATTGTTACAAAGATTCTTTTCATTGGCAGCCTGGTACAATTCAAACACCAGAGAGGTTCAATGAAACTGCCCTCTATTGGCAAAAAAGGGGTTCAATAGTATGTAATTTAAAGCCATAAACATGAATAATAGAATGTGTGAAGCCAGCAAGAATGGCATGAAGCCGTGGCCAAAGGATCACTTCCAAATTGTTTTGAGTATCACTGCTTTGATCGACTATCATCCAGAGTGCCCACAAGGCACTTATCCAGTAAGAACTCAGCGTTTACCCAAGCATGATATTTATCTAAAATAAAGCATTAAGGATTGCAGTTCTATGTTGCAATTTTCAGTGGGTTCAACATGAAGGAAGAAGCAGCTTCCATCTAAGCTTTAAAACTTTAAGCACGAGTCTTTAGCATAGACACAGACACATAAAACTGTGGGTGCTAGACCTTCTGCTTAAGCCAGAACTTTGAGATTGTCAATGAAACAAAAGAAAAAAAACAAATCTAAAATAACAGCGTCAAATTGAAATGGCTTATAATTAACCATCGTCGAAATTTATGTCAAGCAAAAGTCTTCACAAGCAGAGTTGCAATTTTTATGCAAAATCTGACTATTTTGAGTTGGAATTAAATGATAAAGGTTATAAAACCAACTCTAGGTCACTATTAGTTGGTTCAACAAGATCTCTCAGAGTGGCACAAGAGATTTGGGTTAGTTTCACTCACATTTAGTTGGGGAGAGATTAAGTTTATATTCATGTAATATTTAAAAGAGAGTTTTTTTTTTTTAACAAAAAAAAAAGAACTGTGTGGTTAGTTATTGGGTGCAAGAAACACTTCTAAATTTTGCTATGACTTCTATAAACCAGACAGCACTTATAAACTACCAAAAAAAGATACTGAACAAAGCTGTACAGTCTTTACCCACTGCCTTCATCAGCATATCGACACCTGAAAAATATTTTGTCAAAAACAAATCAATCCTTCAAATGCAATATAATACCATTTAATACGCATACAGAACTTAAGGAAAAATTACACATGAATATAGAATGCAGTAGCTGTTAGAAAAAAGCGGCCTCTACAGTAGGAATATCTTCAACCATGACACATATCATTAAAGATTTACAAAAGAATAAACTAGACCAACAGAACCAATGACAAGTCTCATCAGGCAAGGTACTTAACAAAAGAATAAAGAATTTTCTCCACCAATGATTTGAAACTCTTAGCAGAAGAAACCATGTCCGCATCAGCAGGGTGAAATTTCAGATATGAAGACAAATTGTATACACAAACTTTTGTAGGAAAGTACTACTGGTCTGATAAATTTGATACTTTAATATAGAATAAAGCCACACATAAAAATGACTACTAGTCTCACTGGAATCCATTTTTGTTGCGTAATAAAAAATTTGGTCTACCATAAACATGAAAATCTATCAGTATAAAGTTACGTCCGTACCTCCAGGGTGAAACTTCATGTATGGAGATAAATTGTATACGCGACCTTTTAAGACAGTCCACACTGAACCTTCACCTTTATTATTTTTAACTTCATCCATGGTGATAAGCCTCTTATTTGACTGTCCCTTCAATCCTGAAACCCACAAAATATATACAATTACTACATAAATGATAATTTAACAAATCAAATGTTGCACATGCCATGCTCTTCACTTGATTTCATTCTCAGCTCCTTCAGATTGTTCTGCTAAAGCATTTAAGTTGGTCAGTTACACTTCATTGCGAGAGAGTGACAGAAAAAAATTGGTGGAAGTTGACAGCTTCTAGTTACTCAATTATGCTTAATTTTGAAGAGGCACCATTAATAAATAATAGTTCAAATGTGTCCAACCATGAGCAGAGTTCACATAAATACAATAGACAACATCAAGGGACAATCTTACTAATAAACATTTAAAACACACATGCAAATCCACTTGGTAGTTCAGGAAGTTCACAGGATTAACAAACTTGGTGTGTAGGTGACCGACTAGTGCAAACGCATTGGCATCAAACAGCAAGCCGTGAAAATTTTCCATAGAGCATTCACCTGGTTTTCAAGGGTGCAGCAGAGGCCATAAGCCCCAAATTATTTTGAAAATGTAAAATCATTTGTATGAAAACACCTTATGCAAACTATGCCCTTGTGCGACAGGAATCGAATACAATCAAGTTGCAATCAGTGATCTTTTTCAGATGAATATGAACCTAGTTCTCAAAACACATGAGATGTACAAAAGAGCAAAAATAAGCTTTCAAATACGCTTCAAACTGAACCACCTAGAACACAATACAACATATAAACCAACGCGTGAAATAGAAACAAAAGTGGAAAACTATCTGAAATAACAAAACAATCAAAATATCTTAGCGATTTCCCATCAAGAATTTAACTAACTATTTGTACCAGGCAAACGCTTCAGCTGAGTACCTGCAAGATCAGGATGTGTCTGAGTAAGCCTGAGCCAATCCACTTGGCTAAAACCCTTCTCAAAAGGAACCTTAGCTCGAGAAACCGGCTTCCGGCCCGAAACTTTCCCTGAACTTCCACTATCTGCAGAAGCTGCTACTTGTTTTGACAATTTACTGCCAGAACCAGATGACGACGACGGCGATGCATCAATAACATTAAAAGACAAAGACCCAACCGTTTCCTGCTTCTTCGCGGGCAATTCTTCATTCCTCCACAAAAACCCGCTAATCTGATTTTTGACACTGTCGTCAACATCTGATACGGGATTTTCATTCTTTTCAACCTAAATATTCAACCGATTGTGATCGAGTCAATATGAAATTTGATAAAATCGGTGACAATTAATCAGAAAAAATTTTTTAAAAAAAAAGTTGAAAACTTGCCTTACAGAAGGTGAAATCGTCGTTATCGTTCTCCATTTCGGTTTTCGAATGCAAGTGAGTAGAATTCTACCGGTTTTCCAGATTCGGATTCGGCAAAATTCGAAAACGAAGCATCAATTGAAGGTAAATTAGGGTTTATAATTGGTATTTTGGAATTAAATTAATAGACTTTTTTCTAATTGAATATTTAATAATTAAATTCCACAAATCGCATAATTTATATCTAATTGAATTAATTCATAATTTTTAAATTAACACATAAATTTTATTTATTTAATTAATTAAACAAAATTTATTTGGATAATAGTAAATTTCCATCTGCTTAACATTTTTATTGAATTGGATTCCACGTGAATAAAAGATGTGATCTGATTTTGAAACATGATTTGAAAAGTTTGACCGGAGTTTGGTCATCAAAGTGCCATTTTCTAAATTGGAATAATAACGTTTGGGTCCTTATATTTTTATATTTTACTTTTAAAAATATAATTTATTTATTTATATTAAACAAGTCTTTTATCTTTATTAAAATACCCTTTATATTATGTGACATATCTACCACTACGGATTCAGGACTTATTTGATATAAATAAAAACTATGGTTGCTATTAATAAAATAAATATAAAAACAAGATCTAGATTTTATTACCTTTATTTTAGTTAATGCAAGAATGAATCTCAGATGCATATCCTTCCTAATCCTGCACGTGAAAAGCTCTGGGATCTCGAGGCAAAGGCAATGAATAAAAAATGAAAAGCCAAAAGAGCAATGTTTGTGGAGCAAAGATTAGTTATGGGTATAATTGCATTAATGTTTGATCCTTTTAAACATTAAACAAATAAACATAAATTTGAAAAACCAGCTTTTTTTTTTTTTTTTACTTTAAATTACTATTGAAATATCATAGGTATCTTAAGATTTAATATCATTTTTGTATATAAATACCGCACTCCTACACATTGAAGGAGTGAGTACAAGTCGTATTAACGATAGGGATATACTATTATAGTCTAATTACCGAAGCACAAATTTTATATGTGACGAGAAAAGAAAATTAAGAATTAAAGTTATTAATAATTGCAAAATATCAAAAAGTAATATATAAATGTATAATCTAAAGATTTTAGATATAACTTTTCATTGTAATGGTTGAATTTTTAGTTATGTTTGATTGTTAGTAAATTATATTTTCATAACGATCATTGTAATTAAAATTTATAATATTTAAAATTTAAATATATTCTTCATAAAATATAATAAAAAAAAATCATTTGACTACTTGATTCAAAGCCCATGTTTTGAATTCTTGGTTTATGTCGTTGTCTATTGGTGTTTAATTTCAACAATTAAGAGTCTAATTCCTAATCATTTTTACTTAATTAGTGTGAAGACCAAAAACAAACAAGCTAAGCTAAGGCCTTTTGCGTAAAACCATCACTGATGACGTGGCTGCGACCGCTAAATTCTGGGAATCTCCCCCCTTTTGTCTTCTGCGAATAGAACAGTTTGTCTGCGCTGTCTTTCCTGACTCAGTTCACGTAACCTCCTTTCAAAATTATATTAAAGGGATAGTTTACTATACATATAATGTACCGTACATTTAATTTTTTTATTAATTAATTCAAAATTATTGTTAATATTTTAAATTATTTTATTATATATTTAAAATTTTATTTTTTATAAGACAACTGTAACTTAATAATCGAAATAGATAATTAACTTATTAATCGAAATAGATAATAAATTGTGACCGCGCTTAAGGTAAAATTATTACTTTTAAACTTTTGTATTTTATATTTTAAGATTGTTTTGTTAATTATTTTAAATTATTCGATATATATTTTAATTTTTTATTTATGAAATGTTTTAAATTTTATGTTGATTATTTTAAGTTATTCGATGTATATTTTAATATTATACATGTGAATGTATATTATCATTTCCCATATGTATATATTTTAATTTTACAATTAATAACATTTTGAGAATGTTGTATATTTATAGATTTCTTTTTAATAATAAAATAATTTCAGGTGTTAAATCTTCGCTATATATAACTACTTCAGCCTCTCTCTCCTCCTATTAATCGTTCTGTTTGTTTGGCTTCCGTTCAGCTTTCTCTCCAACTTCCATGTAAATTCAATGATCATCCGCCACAATTTGATACGGAAACATGTTTTCTAAAACGGCGGCAGCTGTTTTCTAGCGCTTTTTCACGTGAGTATCTGAAATTGCTTTCGTTGATTCTAATGCTTTTTTGTTTTTGTTGTTTAGATCGGTACATAGCGAGAATGTCGAAGGCCGGAGCTTTTGATTTGGCGTCTGGTGTTGGCGGAAAGATTGAGAAAAGAGAAGTTCTCTCCGCCGTTGAAAAGTACAATTACTTTTTACTGAATATGCTTTTAAATTTGTATTATATTAATATTACTCTCTCTTAAAGCATGTTCATCGTTAAATCCTTTGCTGAATTTGATTTGTTTAACCTGAGCTAAAAATCTAAATGAAATCAAGCGATAATTTACATTTTTTATTGAAAAAAAAATGTTGTTTTGTTTTTACTTAAATCGGTATGCGACGGTGGATCTGATTCATGAATAGATCCGTGATGGATGTTGTATGCATGAATGTTCGTATTTAGAATAAAGGGACTGGCTGTGGTCCCTGACTCCTTGCATGTTACTTGTTAAGTTAAGTGTTTTTGAAGTGATGAAGATGTCAATTTTTTACCTACTATGATTTGAATGTGGTAATGTCCGCGGATAATAACATTTTCTTTGATTGTACGTTAACTAATATAGAAAATAAAGTTGGGTTTCGAAAATATGTGTATTTTGATGAATGGTAGTTGTAATAGTTACAGTCTTTATTTAAAAAAAAAAAAAAAAAATTCTCAGTTTTTTTTTTTAATGTTGACTAAATAGTGTTAAACCAATGCATGTTGATCAGCTGAACATGGAATTGTTTTACTTTTATGTGAATGACAATTGAAAACTCTGTTTTCTGTTCCTGAATTTCTGTAATTTTCTTTTGTAATTCTTTGGTAAAGGTTTTAGCTTAATAATTGCAGGTATGAGAAGTATCATGTGTGTTATGGAGGAGAAGAGGAAGAAAGAAAAGCTAACTACACTGACATGGTAAGAGAAGTTATACATTTCAAAAAATAAAAATAAAAATTTGGAGCGTATCTTGTTTTTGGCTTCATAATTTTTTCAATTGCTATTATGTGTTTTATAATTTTGCTTTTAAACAGTACTATATTATTTTCTATAGCATGTTAAGGGCATCATCTGGCTGTAAAATGTTGTTTCCTTTTGTCTACATTTTTTTCCAATAATATAGTTTCTTTTTTTGTCTTATAATGATTGTAAAATGTCCATACAGCTAACTGTCTCATTTTGGATTTCAGGTTAATAAATATTATGATCTTGTTACCAGCTTTTACGAGTTTGGCTGGGGGGAGTCATTCCATTTTGCACCAAGGTAACCCCTTTTTCTCGTCGGCAGTTATTACTAAAACGACATCCATGCTTTTGCTCGTGCTGCTGGTATCATGAGCATAATTTTTATTGTTTCAGATGGAAAAAAGAGTCTCTTCAAGAGAGTATCAAGCGACATGAGCATTTCCTTGCTTTGCAACTTGGCCTTAAACCTGGACAGAAGGTTTGTGTACTACCAAAGAATAAAGAAATATTGAGTATGGGGATTTATCATTTTGCATTTAGTTTGAATTATAACATAAGCTTTTACTGGTGTCAAAATAGGTTTTGGATGTGGGATGCGGAATTGGTGGTCCCTTGAGAGAAATTGCTCGATTCAGGTGAATGGAGATTTATGCTTGTTCTTTTCTTTTATCACATAACATTACAAGCTAAACTTGTGTGCAGTGGAAATCATGCTTAAGGTTGCATAGTTTTTTTAATGCTAAAATTTTTGTTTAAAAGGAACTGTTATTGCTATTGGCAAAGGAGCATTTGCATTGCTCTCTCTTTTTTGACTGACATGTTGTGCTTCATGTCTCTGATAAATTACGCTATTATGATGATACTATTTATATTCTTTAGAGGCGCTATGAATCGAATTAGCGTAACCAAGTTTAGTATAGTTCTTTTTTATACGAAAAAATGTTTTGAGAGTGCGCACTGAGATTTACAATTATGGTGCTTTGTTGCAGCTCAACGTCAGTTACCGGATTGAACAACAATGAGTATCAGATCACAAGAGGAAAGGTAAGCACATTTTCTATGTGATTATCATATAATTTTTTTGTTACAGCTATTACTAGTTCCTTTAAATGTTAACTTTCTGCTGCTAGAGATCCCTGAGCTCTGACTCTGAATATCTGGTTCTTTTGAGTTTTAACTGCACTTTCTATAAAGATTGAATTTCTGAGATTGGGCTCTTGACCAGATTTTTATTAATTTAGATATCCGTTGGATGGTTGATTAACATGATCCTTTGCCAATAAGACAATGTTAAACCTGTGAATTGTGGTGTGAACATGTCAATTCAATTTGGTATTTAACAAAATATTAAACAAATCAGTTGCATATCCTAGGAAACTGAAACTGAACCGAATGGATTAAATAAACATCCTAAAACATCTTATATAATATAACAATTCCTTATAGTCTTATTCTTTTGTAAATTCTTTAAACTTCTAAAATGCTTAGGTTTTTACATGCTTTTGATGTTAGAAAATTTTCTGTTGTCCTACAGGAATTAAACCGCATTGTAGGAGTGGACAGGACCTGCAACTTTGTAAAGGTTGGTAATGTTACTAGGTCAAGCTCATGTTTTTGTTTTCAAATTCTTTTGTGTCTGCCATTTTGTTTCTTTATTGCTTTTAAATTCTTTTGAGTGCATCTGCCATTTTGTTTCTTTATTCCATCACATAGAAGTTTCAATACTTGTGTCAAAAACATTTCATGATACGATAGAATGGTTTATGCTTTACAGTGATGGAATACATGATTGATATTATTTCTTAATAATGCAGGCTGACTTCATGAAAATGCCATTCCCTGACAATAGTTTTGATGCAGTATATGCAATTGAAGCAACCTGTCATGCACCAGATGCCGTATGTCAATTTAAAATCCTCTATCCAACCTTATTTCCTTTGCTAATATGGGACATGAGATTCCCCTCTGTGTGTGCATTTTTCTCTGGTTTGTCTAACCTTTGTCTATGTTTTGCTCAGTATGGATGCTACAAAGAGATTTACAGAGTGTTAAAGCCTGGACAATGCTTTGCTGCGTATGAATGGTGCATGACTGATGCTTTTGATCCAAACAATCAAGAACATCAAAAAATTAAGGTTATATACCTCATAAGGATAAAGAAAAATCCTGCTAGCTATTATGTACCTGTGGCTTAATTTATATGATTGTGACGTATAAAGTTTCTTTGACACAGGCTGAAATTGAGGTTGGTGATGGTCTTCCAGACATCAGGTTCACTAAACAATGCCTTGAAGCTCTGAAACAAGTTGGTTTTGAGGCAAGTTGTTAATTATCCTTTTCTTTAGAACTGTTTCTTTTTAATCCTTTTTGTTTTGGTTAAAAAATGTGTTGATGCTTAACAGAATGCAAATATGGCCTACATAAGGGTTAATTTTTATTTTTCCTTTTTTTTTTTTCTGTGCAGGTGATATGGGAGAAAGATCTTGCTGCAGACTCACCTCTCCCATGGTACATGCCTTTGGATACATCTCACTTCTCACTAAGTAGCTTCCGCCTAACATCTGTTGGACGTTTTATGACTAGAAACATGGTAATGATAGTTGAACTTCTGCCTTCTTCTTGTAATGTTATTTCTTGAGAAACCAATTTCTGAAAGAACTTGGTTGTTCAAAATTAAGAAACATTAATTTTATGTCTATTCTGCTAGTTACAAACTACTGCTTGCAGCTTACTAGTATGCTTTTCTCCTCTTGTAGGTCAAGGCTCTAGAATTTGTCGGACTAGCCCCAAAGGGAAGTCAAAGGGTTCAAGATTTTCTGGAGAAGGCTGCAGAAGGATTGGTTGCAGGTGGAAGGTTAGTTTTCTTTTCCTCATATACCATCATGCTTCTCAGGTTTTCATAGAAACCTCATCAAATTAAAGTCATATGCTGGGATTTCACTCATACTATCATGTAGCCCCGGATGGGAACAATAGTTTTTATCCTTGTATTAACAACTAATTGCCATGTATATAGGCTGCGAATCCACCATTAAGTGGGATCTTTCAACCTAAAATTTTCTCTAGAATAGGCCACAATTGTAACTACTGGTGATCCTTTACCAGTATGTGTACATGGGCTACTCTCATGTTGTCCACAAGCAAGATTCTCCTGTCAATTATGATTTTTGTACATATATTCCATTAAAAAATCATCTTCTAGTAATTGAATCATGGCCTCAAGTTTTTATCATTTCGTGGCCAGAAAGCAAACATACCTTAGATGCTGATGCTATAAATCTTTTTCCTTTCAGAAAAGAAATTTTCACACCGATGTATTTCTTCTTGGCCCACAAGCCACACTCAGACAGATCTGTCAATGAGTAGCTTCAGTTATGAATTAATCTTCCGATCGAGGGAAGGAGATTGATGGGTGGAGACGTTTTATAAATTTGTATTAGCATGCTAGTAGGCAATGTGTTTTTGTGAAATTGTGAGCTTGTCGTCTGTTATGTATTCAGATTCCTGCAGTTTTATTGTTATGCTTGTATTTGCTCCAAGTAATATCTTTTATGTTCCTGTTTAAAAATCGTATGTTTATTTATTTATTTATGGTTTTGCTGGGGTTATGTGTTGCCGCCAACTAGCCATGTGGCCATTTGAATGATTTTGTTATTATATTATTTTGTTTTTGTCATCTTCTGGGATGGGTCGTGCCTGCCCTCTGACCATTTCTGTTTCTATGTTAACGGGATGAGACTGTCTTTTCTTACACTGCGCATTTCAAATCACAAACGAAATACTCCTGACCTCTAATCGAACATTACAAACCAAATACATTCTCGGGTTTTTAAAGGTGGTGTTTTAGGCTCCGTTATATTTTTAAGTAGATTAATTATTTATTTTTTAAATAAAAATATTATTATTTATTCATTAAATTTAATTTTTTAATTATAATATTTTATTAAATTTTGAAAATTTAAAGAATAAATTGATTAGAAAGAATGTTTGTCGTAAAAGAAAATAAATTTTGTTTAAAAAAATAAAATTTTATAAATTTTATCGAGTGAAAAATAAAATTATTTAAAAAATAAATAATTAATATTAAATATAAAAAGAAAAAATTATTTCAATATTAAAATATAAATAAATTCATAAATTAGACCACGCCGTCAAAAAACCCTACTTTCTCTTTGAAATTATGTTAACACTACGAAACGTTGTACATTGAATCTAGACTTTTCAGCGATGAAATAAAAAAATGCCGTTGACTTCCCGAAAATATTTTTTTTCCAGAAATGAAAGGCAAATAAGAAGCCACCGATTTTTTAATTATTATTTTTATTGTATGCTTGGTGGACATCAATTTGTCTGCGTTCCTCGTGAAATCCTCCAATCAGAGATCCAGATTTCCGTAATATTTTCCATTTTCAATCAAAACAGAATTCATCAATTCATAAGAATTCATAAATTTATAAATAATTATTAATATATTTATGTATTTTCCCAATGAATCTGTTCAATATAATTCATTCATTCATTCATTAGAATCATTGGCTAACAATATGAATAGAAGGCAAATCAAGAACATATTAAGAACTCTTTATGAAGAAAATAAAAATGATAACTTTCCGTTCAATATATTTCCATTTCATATATCAAACAGAAAAAAGAAATAAATCTTTTGCGTCAATCCCCCATTTCATAGCCGCTTTTGGACCAGGAAATCCCACCTCCCGGTTGCTCGCATCCCTGCTGTTGGTGGTGACGGCGCCGAAGAATTCATGGTGGTGATGTTGGTCGTCTTGGTTAGCCGGAGGGTGGTAGTAGAGGCGAGCTGTGTGAGGACAGTGAGAATGAAATCTTGCAGCAATTCTGACCCCCAAGTCTATTATCTCGGCGTACTTCCCCATTTCTCTGTATATCTCTTTCTTTTCAAACGGAAAGAAAAGAAAAGAGCAGAGAAAATGAAAAGGAAAATTGGAGAGCAGAGATTTTGCTAGAAGACGTCCCAGACGTGAGCGCCCATGAAACGAAGAAAAGGAGAATTAATGTGTTTGTGCGGAGAAGAGAGCCCAATTATGTGGGATTTATATTTGGTTTCTCTGTCTGTTTCTTAGGCATTTCCTTGCATTTGCTACCCCTCATATTTTGCATATTTTCACTTTTTTGTGAAATACTTTTAAATATTTTCATTTTTCTCATTGAATATAAATTTATTTTCTTTTATACCCAATTTTTGTTCTTTCTTTTGTTGTAAACCTCTAAATAATGTTGGTTTTTGTTACAAAAACTACAAAAATTATGTTTTTGGCCTATACAAAAATTAATAATAGATAATCAACTAACACGTTTTATATATATCGTGATTATTTATCATCGAGTTTTAAATAATACGAAAATTTATCATAATAAAATAATAAAAAAATTTTTTGTAAACTTCATTTATCTTGTTTAAAATTAGGAAAAAATTTAGTATAGGTAAGATTTAAATAAGAAATTAAAAAAGTAAAAGGACTATATTATAAATATATATAAGATGTGGGGTTTAAGTGCAAAAGTTATTTTGGAAAGTAAAAGGACTATGTAAAAGTAGGTAGTAGGTAGACAACCGCGTTTAGTCTAAACATGCGTGTACTGTTCGCCGCGCTGTTCCCGGTAATGCCGGTCAATATTATTTATTTTTGGTTGATTAGTTGGCATTCTACCCCTCTCTACCAATTATACCCTTCATTTTTGTTATAAATTACAGCGTTCATTTTGAAGCCTAGTTCTACTTGTCATCAACATTGACCTACTAAATAATGCCTGCCCAGATGTCACCGGGCCAAAAAAGTCTTTTGCTTGGTCCGTACATGAGACTTTAGAGCTATAATTACGTATTAATTTAGGACCATTTTTACAAGAAAAGATCATACTTAATATTAATAAATAAGTTTAATGACACTCATGAAGATTATTTAAATTAATTAAATTATCGTTTATTGAAACTGAAAGAAACTTCGTTAGGGGAGGCCCAATACCCAAGGCCCAAATGAAGCCCATTGGAAACCCAATACTAGCTGGCCGACGAAACTTATCCTCTCACAGTCACCCGCTAGCTCACCCATCGCTACTCCCGCCACATTCGCTAACCTTTGCCGCCGGTGCAATTTAGCGACCCGCTTTTATCCCTACGACCATGCGACTCTCCCCTTTGATCTTCACACCACCTACCACCCACTCGCAAAAACTCCACAAAGAATCCATTTTTACTATCCAATCATCAAAAGGGAGCCCCGGGCAGATTCAAGAAGTGGGAATCCAGAAAGAGCCAAAGAAGAACTTGTCTAAGCTTCTACGAACTGAATTCGCTATTAAGAACATTGAAAAGAAAGTGAGCTCCAAAAAGTACAAAAATTTGTGGCCTAAAGCTGTTTTAGAAGCTCTTGATGAAGCTGTAAAAGATAAAAAATGGCAACTTGCTCTCAAGGTTTTTTTTATTATTATTTTACAGTGTTAGCTTTCTTGTTAAATTTGGGGTTTTGATTGATGCCATGGGAAATATCTTGTTTGAGTTCTGAAATAAGGGTTTATTTTTGTATTATAGATTTTTGGACTTCTTCGTCAGCAGCACTGGTATGAAGCAAGATGTCAAACATATACAAAGCTCTTAGTGATGCTTGGCAAATGCAAGCAACCTGAGCAGGCAAGCTTGTTATTTGAGGTAATGTTATCTGATGGGCTGAAACCAAGTATTGATGTTTATACTGCTCTTGTTAATGCTTATGGACAAAGTGGCCTTCTAGATGAAGCGTTTTCGACTGTGGATGATATGAAATCAGTGTCTGATTGCAAACCTGATGTGTATACATATTCTATTCTTATCAAATGCTGCTCCAAATTCCATCGGTTTGATCTGATTCAAAGAATTCTTGCCGAGATGTCTTATTTGGGAATTGAATGTAGTACTGTTACATACAATACTATTATTGATGGATATGGCAAAGCTAGAATGTTTGACGAGATGGATAGTTCGTTAACTGATATGATTGAAAGCGGTAGCTGCCTTCCAGATATTTTCACTTTGAACTCTGTGGTTTCAGCCTATGGGAGTAGCGGACAGATTGAAGAAATGGAGAAATGGTATGATGAATTCAAGCTTATGGGAGTTAAGGTAGACGTACAGACATTTAATATCCTAATTAAATCATATGGAAGAGCGGGAATGTACGATAAGATGAGGTCTGTTTTGGATTTCATGGAGAAAAGATTCTTCTCAGCTCAAGTTGTTACTTATAATACAATCATTGAGATATTTGGAAAGGCTGGAAATATTGGGAAGATGGATGAATATTTCAAGAAAATGAAGCATATAGGAATGAAGCCTAACTCTATTACTTACTGTTCTCTTGTTAGTGCTTACAGTAAAGCTGGGCTGATGATGAAGGTTGATTCAATTTTGAGGCAGGTAGAGAATTCGGATGTAGTACTGGATACACCTTTCTTCAACAGCATCATCAGTGCCTATGGTCGGGCTGGTAATGTAGAAAAGATGGGGGAGTTGTTTTTGGCAATGAAAGAGAGACATTGTGTGCCTGACAATATCACCTTTGCTACGATGATCCAAGCCTACAATGCTCAGGGCATGATTGAGGCTGCTCAAGATCTGGAAAATAAGATGATCAGTATGCAGGATAATTCTGGTATTTTCCATTATCTCTGCATTCTCATAGTAGTGTTTATTTTGCAGTTCAAGTGGTGGAATTTTTATGAAATTTTTGTTACCTCACTTAGCAACTAGACTTTTATTTGGTTTTTCAATTCTGAGGGGCTTGTGGAAGATATAAACCTGAAAAGCCTTGTTTAGATTACAAATTTTAGTGATTTTTGGCCTTGTTTAATGAATTTGTAAATTGCATACCTGTGTTAAACCTTATCATGTTGTGTCTTTGCTCAGGTACCAGGTTAATTGAGGATGCTAGTATGATTTGTTGAGAGGAAGAAGAGCAACCTTCAAAGTCGGAAATCAAACATCCAAGACAATCAGAACTTGGGAAGACCTTTTTCTGATTTGTGAGTTATGTCTACTAGGACTGATTCGTTGCTTGTCTCTATCCTCTTCTGTGGAAGGTAACCACTGTAGATTGACATTCAATATCTCAAGTTATCCTGCATTAGACATTCTTTGCATTTTATAAAACCACATATTGCGCTATAGAGTTTGAAAAGCCTAGGTCCATGCAAAATTCATAAGTCTGGGTCAACTCTCTAATTCCTCAAGTTTGAATAAATTCTCTAAACCTCTTAGAATTTTAAAATGTCCGCATAATAGTCATTAACATTCTGTTTAATCCACTTTTCGTAGAAATAATATAGTGGAGAAGAAAAGAAAAGGGAATGAAAGTTGTGATGTATTTTTCTTTGTTGGATTATGCAGAGAAAATGGAATGAAAATAAATTATTTACTGCAGAAGCTGCCAACCTTCAGTGCATCCAGATTTTGATACTAGGATCAAGCTCATGAAACTTAGCTATCCGAGGCAACTGCAGCTGTGCTACGGGTGCCCCAGTTCCGAAGAACACCAGTGTATTCTATCCGAGGCTATTGCAGCTATGGTATGTGTTACAGACCGACTTTCTTTTTGTTAAAATTTAGGTCTGTGCAACACTTACTAGAGCATTTACATACAACAAGTTCAAGTAGATTGATTGTCTACAAAAATAAATCAGCAGTAAAAAATAATTTGAAACAAACATCTATCGTATTACAACACAATTCAAGGAAACATAAATAAAATACGTAACAAGTATACAAACAATTAATGAGCATGTAAGAATTGAATAAATAAGCATTACTACTACATATTGGGACAAAAAGTAAATAAGATTGAATAAATAATGTAATTAATACATTTTTATTTATCTAAGGGTAGAGAAGTATACAGTAATGTCTTTAGAATGTTAATGGTTAAGGTCCTTCTGGAGTATTCAACTATCTTCTTTAAAGAAGTTTTTGAGATATTTTAAGAGTGACAGGAGGAGATATAACACATGTCTCAGTTATTATATTTTCTAAAATAGTAAATAAAATAAGTATTTTAAGTTATAGTGCCTAAAATAGTAAATAAAATAAGTATTTTAAGTTATAATAGTGCCTCTTCAATTTGCGATCATGAATTTATTAGCTAGTTCTTGTAGAACAAATGTAAGTGGTCCTTATACTATGCATGCCCCAGTTACGAAGAATACACTCTAAATTAATTGGTGTTGACAAGAGGAGAATCGATCTTGTCAGAGGAGTGAAAACTGATCCACCCCTCTTAGCACTCAATGTTCTCACAGTTCTGGAATGAAAAGATTGTATTCATTTGTACTATATGCACCAAAGGGGTGTACTCATAATATTTTTCGGGTAGATTTACGTTCCCTGAGACAGAACTCATAACAAGTATTCTCTCTTTTCTTTGTCCTGGCTGAGCTTGCATCGACGGGCCTTAGCCCAAGGTCATTGGTGCTTTCAATTTCAAATTTGTAACACTATCTTCATTTTGAGAAACAATATTTACGAAAACATTGCCAAATGTGGCCATAAGATATAATGTGAACAAGGAATTACACAAGCATAAAAAGAAACCGAAAACGTAAATTCAAAACAAATATGATGAGTAGATAGCTTGTTTTTCCTGTGAAGCTCCGAAAGTTTGAGGTGTTGACCTCCATTGTTAAAAGCAAGCAAGAAGCTTCTAATGGAGCAATCAAAAAACTGAACCTAACTGTGACTAAAACTTGTTAAAAAAGCTAAACAAATACAACCCCATTTGAGATCATCATTGCATATCTGAAAATTTGACCGATGTTCTTGAAAATTTGCCCAATACTTTAGGACAATGGTATTCTTAGAAGACTAGAAGTGGAGGGTCAATGACTCAATTCCATCATTTTAAGGACTTGTTTGGTAAGTCTTTGCGGCTGCAATCAAATCAACTTTTATAATATTAACTAATAAGCAATCCATGTAGAAAAATATGATTTTAGTGACTTTGGCAATAATCACTTGACAAGACTCGAATCCCCATTTTCCAAACATCTCCCACACGTTAAGATACATCTTAACATTTTCTTAGCTTGATTATAGTCATATTAGGTTGTTTATTCATAGAGTTTTATGCAGCTAATCAAGTTTTAGATTCAATAATTCATGTTTTTGAAAGAAGAAAAAGGTATGAATTGCCAATAGAATTTAAGGGACATATGGACTTCTTTTCAACTATTCCTTTATCTTTGCCATTTGCCACTATTGCATTGAAACTTTAAACTATATGCTATATTTCTGTCAATTTATATATGCATCTATCTTTGTTGGCAACTTGGAAAATTGCTTCTTCCAACTCTCTCTTTCAAGGCACCTCAATAATGCAACTTTGAACCAATTACAAATGAAAAGACAAGGAAAATCTTAGGATGATTCCTTTGCTAATTAAGTTTAAATCCCAAAAACATGTTTTTTGCAAGCTTTTGCTCATTAGTTTTCCCATTGAAGATGTATTAATGCATCAAGCTGACCATCTAGAATATTTTGGGTGTGGTTGGAATGGTCTTAGTTTGTCCACTATCAATCATGATTTTGCCTTTTGCCTTTTGCCTTCACAAGTCACATTCTTTTTTTTTTTTTTTTAAATGTTGAATATAATTTTAACTAATCTAAGGAGCAATCATGGGAGTGATTCTTAAATTCTTCAACAAGTGTGAATAGTAGAACAATTTGGGCAATTATAGCATCTTCTAGATTGAAAATTGAAGCATATATTGCCCCAATCCAAAAAATGCGAAAGCTTTCATTGGATAATTATGAGTATATTTGAGATTGTTGTAATTTTATTTAATTTTTAGAATACAATAAAGTATTTAATACACACTAATATTTACTTGACTACTATTTTTTTAAATTACATTCTCAATAATATACGCGTGTAAGATATGGTAAATGAAAAGAGAAATATTTATGTCTTACTTTTAAAAACTTTCATTTTTGTCTCCATAAATTATTGCTCAAACTTGCACACAAAGTAATTACTTTACTTATCGCTAATCTGTAAGTTTTAACATTACCATTTTGATAACTCCACAATAGATTATTGAAAAGATTATGCATATTATGTAATTTTATGCCACCGCGATTATAAATAAAAAATTATATTAATTTAATTTTAAACATATATATATATATTGAAGAAATATATAATGCATTATATTTTATAAATAAATATTTATAATTAATAAATAATTAGGGTATGATAAGAACAGTTAAAACTCATGTTAGTCGTGCCCATGTCTGTGTCTATGTCCATCTGACAACACCACTATACTTAGTCAATTACACGTGGATGGTTGTTCATCCATGCACATTTACGAATTTGCTTTGTAGCTCGTTGATCATCCATCTATGTATCATCACGTGACGAACACGTTTCATTAATAAATCACGTTTTATTTTTAGAGGCTGCCATATATATATATATAAGATAATGTATTAAATAATTTACCATTTTCAATTTAATGTAAGTGGTGGGGAATTGGATATTTTTAGGTCTTGTTATTGATATCCTACTAAGCTTTCTATGTCTTATTAGGAATTATCAACCTTTCGCAATAAATGGATAAATGACCTTTCATAATCATATCATGCCTTTTATTCCTCATTTATATTTACTTTTAAACTTATCCTATAAATTTAAAGATCTTATCATTAACATCCCCTTAATTCAAACTTACCCTTTTCTCTAATTATTTACTTATCTTTGGCAATTCAATAATTCATCAAGTATTAATAATTCTTTATAGTTAAATTTTATGTATTTATGCTTCGTTTATTTATTTTTGAATAATGTACCAAATCCAACTCCTTAGTTTTAGGCGCCGCTACGGGGTAGTGGTAGTGTGGTACTATCCTGGCTGACTGTCTCTGTTCTGGAATCACAGCCCAATTGAGAGACGACATCTAATATAATGGCAGTTTGTTGTCAAACTTTGACTATTGACCAAAATCAATAAAGAGTTGACGATGGATGACCACGATTTAGCCTACTAAAGTGATATCTCGCTTTCACTTAGCCGCCATTTAAAGCAGCTCACACATGCGCAATCAGTACCGTCACCCGCGGCCATGTTTGTTTGCTACAGTGACCCAAACTACAGGGTAACCATTGATCTCGTGTCCTTGTCCAATTTGCCAAATTGCCATTTGCAATAAGCAAACTTGGACTACATTCCACTCGATTGAAACTCCTAAACTACCACTATTAAATTAACAAAGTTACACTTTTACCCCTAATCGGTGCAAAACTAAACTACAAATCCGTCCCGTCAGTTCCAATTTTTACCCTTTTCGCTAACAGACACCGCATTCGTGGCAAAAAGTAGACCACTTTCTCATAAATAATAAAGTTGACAAAATAATACAATTAATATTAAATAAATAAAATATATTTTTTTATTAACTAAAAGTAATTTATTTTATTATTAACCATAATAATCATGGTATAATTAAAGATTAGAACAAGCTTTAGCTAATTTCAATTACGTTAATACTTTAATGAGCTGTGCCGACTAAGGTGTTTTCTTGGCAATTGCATTGCAATTCCCACGTTGCTTTGTAGCTTGTATAATATAATAGATTAAACTATTAATATAATTTTTATCCACATATTTGCTATGCTATATTATATCACGTTCTATATTATATAAAATATAAGTTGATCTTAAATTTATATAAATGAATAACTAGTATCACATAATAAATTATTTTATTAGGTCGATTTTAAATTTATAAAGATGAGCAGTAGACTAATTTATTGAATCGATCTTAAATTTATAAAAATGAGTATGCATTATCATTTAAGAAGCTAGTTTATTGGGTCAATGACAAACAGTCAACCCGTGATGACAAATGTGATTATAGATTAAGACCAAATTAATTATAATAATTTAAGTAATTTATTTTTTAAAAAATAATAGATAAAAATAGTAATTTGAATACGTTTTACACCATTTCCGGGAAATGAAAACAATAAAAACGGCACGACAGCCACAAATTAAATTCCCTCGTTTTGCATCGTCACCCGAGAAAAAGTTTTAAGATACCATAGGAAATTACTAATATACCCTTATCTGTCATAATCACGTGTCGATCAAATAAACAAAAATTGAAAAAAAAAAAAAAAAAAGCCTATATAAACCGACTCCCGCTCTTTATATCGCTCACGTCAATACCAGTAACGAAAACCGCACGACATAGCCAAGCCAAGCAAAGCCAACGCACGCAGATTCGATTCCCTCTCGTGTCGTATGGAATCACTTTCTTCTCGCTCCTCCGTCATCGTCATCGGCGCCGGCGTCTCCGGTACATTCATAAATTATAAATACGTAAACGGAGGGAGGTTTTATTTTATTTGTGTCTAGTATTTCTGTGTTTTTGACGGCGTGGGGATTTGTTATTGTGGCAGGCATTTCGGCGGCCAAGACTTTGGCGGAGAACGGAATAGAGGATATAGTGATTTTGGAAGCGTCGGACAGGATAGGCGGTAGAGTCCGGAACGAGCAATTCGGAGGCGTATCGGTGGAGCTCGGAGCGGGTTGGATCGCCGGAGTCGGTGGCAAAGAGTCCAATCCGGTCTGGGAACTCGCCGCGAAATCGGGGCTCCGGACTTGTTTCTCGGACTACAGCAATGCCCGATATAATATCTACGATCGCAGGTTTGAAATTGGAAAAAAAACGTTTATTTTTCTTATTGTCTTCCTAGTTAGTTGGCTCAGTTACCGGCTTTTCCGAACTAAACGACGTCGTTTGTCTCTGTCGGCTTGTGTTTTTACGCTGTTAAGCGCTTTGTTTTCGTTCACGATTGTCATTGCCAATCTTTTCTGTTTCAAAATTCAGCAACATTTTTCTGTTTCTGTGCGTCACATCGTATATCATTTCAATTTTATCTTCTTTTTTTAATAATTATTTTTCAAATAAATAATTTTAGTGGGAAGATATTTCCGAGTGGAGTTGCGGCGGATTCATACAGGAAGGCGGTGGACTCGGCGATTGCTAAGCTGAAGAATTTGGAGAGTAATAACAGTAATGTCGGAGAAATTACCAAAGCCGCCACGGAACCTCCGTCGTAAGTCTCTTTCTCTGAAAGTTCGGTTCATTTTCTCTTTCGATATCATTTATTTAATTATATGTTTTTGGGTTCTTCAGTTTACCAAAGACGCCGATAGAACTCGCCATTGACTTCATACTACATGATTTTGAGATGGCAGGTTGGTTTCACACCTCATTTTTGCTGTTTGGTTGGTGAGAAAATGTTCTTTTGTGACTGATGATTTGGTGTTTTGGATACAGAGGTTGAGCCGATATCTACATATGTAGATTTTGGTGACAGGGAATTTCTGGTGGCAGATGAAAGAGGGTATGCTTGTTTGCTTTACAAAATGGCAGAAGAGTTTCTTTGTAGCTCTGATGGTAAAATCTTGGACAATCGTCTCCAACTCAACAAGGTAAATCCTTTTTTTTATATTTAATTTGTTTTCATTTTTCCCACCAAATAATTTGTCTGTCTCGTTAAATTATTACTCAATGATGGGGTGAATTTAAAGGTACAGAAACCAGAGTATGGTTATAAAAAAAAAAAAAACAACAAACTATTCAGACAAAAGAATTCCAAATCCTTGTTCTGTATGTTTAGATTGATTGACTCACGTTTGGGAGTTTGCAGATAATGACGTTTTTTCAAAAGCACTTTTTTACCTTTATAGCATTTTTATAATATATTGGAGAAAATCTTTTGGGGTCAACAACTGTTTTGATTTCGTGTTTTACAGCTGAAGCTGATATTGATTTCATCATTGATGCATTTCTGAAAACTTTTTCATTTCCATCAATGTAATGATTTTAGAATGTTTGAATCAAGAAACTTATTTGAATGATGCTAAACAATTTGACTCTTCAAACATCTTTGATAAGCACTTTTACTATTAAACAAAACAGATGACCCCAAGTTCTTGGTTTGGATACTGTCCATGGTGACTAAGGAACAATACAAATGAGGTGATATGTCATATCATCTCAAATAAGAACATGCAAATCGGTAGTCTTGTCATTTTCTCCATTTAATTGATTGTTGTTTGTAATTAAAGTTCCCTACCTCATTTGCTCACAAAAATCAGAAATCAATTGAATTGAGCTATGAATTTTTAGAAAGCTACCATAAATGGGGTCATGGGCTCTATGCACCTCTAACTCTGCACAGATTTTTCTCCAATAAATCTTTTCCCATTTTCTGTCCCTCTGATTTCTGAGTTTGCACACTTTTCCTTGGTTTGACCGCTCAGGTACTCAAGAATTGTTTTCAAAAATCAAAATATTTGTAAAAATGAGTTTCATTAATGTTCAACCTTTCTTTTGCTTTTTCCGAATTACGAATGACTTTGTCCGTGGATTTGTGGCAGGTTGTTCGGGAATTACATTACTCGAGAAACGGCGTCACTGTAAAAACGGAGGATGGCTGCGTTTACGAAGCTAATTACGTGATTTTGTCTGTTAGCATTGGCGTTCTCCAGAGTGACCTCATTTCCTTTAAACCTCCTTTGCCCGTACGTCTCCTCTATCTCTTACATAGAATTAGAACTAATTAATCGATAACCAATTATTTATATCTGCATTAATTGTAGAATCTTGACCCTTAAGGCTATGGTAAATTGCTCAATTGATTAATTGTTGTGAACAGTATGACTCGGGAATATTAAATATATCAAGTAAAAGAAGTCAGACTTTAAATGGCAGCTAGCAGGCCTAGCTTAGGCCTACTACCTGATGACGCAAAGCAATATAAAATTTCGAGGTTGTCTTTTATATATACAATTCCAAAATTGATCCCACAGGATTTTGCACTCCACAGGCTCACGGATTGTATGTGATTTTTTTTTTAATGTTGGGTTGGTACCGTATAAAGTGGGCAATTTTGCATTTAATATATATTGTGACAGCTGTTACTTTTATGCTAGATTTCCTTGGAAAACAATGAAACATTGCTGCCCTGCCTGTTGTAGTAGTAGTAGTAGTTAGGTGTACACCTCAAAATTTTGGAAAATGACAATCTATTAAAAGATATTTAATGGGAAAATTATGATTCAGAAATGGAAGACAGAGGCCGTCGAGAAATGCGACGTGATGGTTTACACGAAGATTTTTCTCAAGTTTCCGTATAAGTTCTGGCCATCTGATCCTGAGAAGGAATTCTTCATTTATGCCCACGAGCGGAGAGGATATTACACGTTTTGGCAGGTGGGTTAAAATTTTTAATTTCCGTTGCCAACTGTTTTTATGCTGCCCAGCTTCCTCAGGATGGTAAAATTTATAATAATTGTCTACAAATATCAATTGATTACTCTCGTCAATTATTATAGGACCTTCAAGAAAAGCTTTTAATAATTGCCAAGAGTTTAACGTTTTCGATATTTTGTTTATAGATTAAATCAAATATGATGTCAAATACATCGTATCCATGACTTGCATTAACATTAGCAAAACTGTTTATTGTATTAGTACAGTGAACTTGTGATATTATGGAAATTTGATATCTGTCGATTTCCAGATTTGTCAAAATCTTTCTTACGATTAGAATATTAGTATTAAGAAATTATTCTTCCAAAATGTTCAAGATTCAAGGGAAAATGACTTGTTATTTTGTTTGATAGGGCAGAGTTTCTCAACCAGTTTATACACATTTACTGCACCCACATTGTTTCTCTGATAGATCATAACTGATTCCCTTGTATATTCATGGTTTGATCAAATTACTAGCTGAATATTAATTGCCTTTCTTGTTGATATAAGTAACTGGGATCTCTTGCATTATGGGTTTCTAATGGCTTCATGATATTCCTGTCATTGTGTCAAAAGCTGGCAATATTTGTTGCACTAATTAAGCTACAAATAATCATCTCGTTTAAAATCTGTGTTGGAATTGATTTTCAAACCTGTCAAATATTAAACAATCTCTTTGGTTGATTGTAGATTCTTTACTGGCATTATGACAATCATGATTATCTTTAAAACTTAATAGAATTTTATCCTATCTGGCTGCTTATCTGTTGCAATGTCATCAGCACATGGACAATGCTTACCCTGGTTCAAATATCCTTGTTGTGACGTTGACCAATGGCGAATCGAAACGTGTCGAATCTCAATCCGATGAAGAGACATTGAAAGAAGCTATGGAGGTTCTTAGGGACATGTTTGGACCCACCATACCTAATGCCACTGATATTCTTGTGCCCCGTTGGTGGAACAATAGATTCCAGCGTGGCAGCTACAGCAATTACCCCATTATCTCTAATAATCAAGTTGTTAATAGCATTAGGGTAAATATATCTTACTCATTCCTACTAATTGTTTTACTCTTTGGACAATTTTTGTTATGGTTTTAACATTATGTTGCTTTCTTGTATGTTTTCAGGCCCCTGTAGGACGCATTTTCTTTACTGGTGAACATACAAGTGAAAGATTCAATGGCTATGTTCATGGCGGATATCTTGCAGGTATGCATAGAGTACAGTTTTTATATTTGGCTTTTAACATCTTAGAACTTAAGAGATCTTAATAAGGGCATGTTTGGTTATGGATTTTACAGGCATAGACACCGGTAAAGTAGTAGTTGAGAAAGTAAACAAGGAAAAGGAAAGAAATAGCGAGAGTCAAAACTTTTTGTTAGAGCCATTGTTAGCATTGACAGGGTCATTGACTTTGACACATACAGAGGCAGTGTCAGGTCTTCAAAAATGTGATATTCCTACACAGTTATATCTTAGTGGCAAGCTTGGAATTCCAGAAGCAATATTATGACTATATGGACCAAAATTTGTTGACGATGATGAAATTATGACCCATGAGAAAGAGGGCCCGATTGGTTTTGATTCTGAGATCGATCCCTTGAAGCTATCTGTAAAGCAGAAGCAGCAGCAGCATGATGGAACTAGAGGCACAAGAAATTGAAGCAAAAACCTACAAAAAGGCTGCGTGGATTTCTCTTCAAAATTGGAGCTGCTAATACAGTATTGGAGGTGCCGGGTTTTGGATTGAACAATGAACAAGAAATACTTTAGGCATACATAAAATGGTTTGGTCAGCTCGTTGGTGTAAGAATGAGACAAGAAACTGAGTAATCTAGGGTTCGGATTGTACTTAGCATACAAGAAATAACTATTACTTTTGTAATTTATCTGATTCTATATCAGATTAAGAACTGAGAATGATTTTATTATAACAATCAAATAGTTTCAATCATTCTCTATTTTATGGCGAGTTCACTTGATTGACTGACCCAAGTATTTGTCATAGAATGCTTTAGCAATAGCAAGAGAATATCCGTTGGCCTCAGTTGGGTGAAGTGTTTTACCTCTTTGCCAATGGCTTGAAATGACTATCCATTGTTTCCTCCATCTCTCCAACTGGAAGACATCGTTCTCTCTCAAGCTTTTCGATATATAATAAAAATATGAGGCTTGGGGAAGACAATAGTTTTCTAATAACCTGCTCCAAAATTTGTTTGCTTAAAAAGAGGAAAGATTTTATGTTACATAAACGATAAAGCACTTGCATAATTATAACACAAAATTTCAGCAGTGAAGTTACCATAATCTCCAAGCTTGCTCTGTGTAGTTTGTTGGTATCATACCACATGGTCACTTGTGTTCTTGCGTTCCACTCGAACTAAAGTACATTCCAAGTATGTGTAGCAGACCAACATACTTGGAATGAAGGATTCATTCATCTAAGTAAATATAATTGAATAAACGATTGAATGATAATTCTTAACAGGTACTCACCCGATACATTTCAATATAAAAGAAATATAGAAGCTGTTCTCACCTGATACATTTCAATAGCATCTACTGCCAACTTTTTTGCACTTTAAAGCCCTGTTCCAAGCAGAAAATTATCATCAGAAGCAAGTAGTACGACAACATCCTTTATGAGTTGAAGAAATTTTTGCCTATGAAGATTTAAAGCTGTGGCATCCTTCCGTCGAAAGGCAATCACTGCATCCCCGTATACTAGGTTTGCCAGCTTTGACAATACTTGCCGTGTTATGTCAACCAAGTCATATCTGTCATGAAACATCAATCTCATGTCATTTAAGATTGCTCTCCAAATTGTGATGCTTCCAGCTAGATCATTTCCAGCATCAAGGAATGATTTTAAATCCTTGATTAACTCCTGAGCGGAATACCACAAATGAGCCAGAGGCACATCAGAGTTTTCTTTGAAAAAGAATCTTCTCAATTTCTGTAAGGTATGGAGCGCATGCATCCGGTTTTGTTTTGAAATGTTAGATCCAGAATCTAGTGATGGATCCCAATCTGGAAATTTAACTATGAAATCTGTGTTATGGTCCTGTAAAAATGAAAAATCCATAGTACTTGGAATTTAGACCAAAAAAAAAAAAAAAATGAAAGAGAGATGCTGCAGCCGATTGATTTGTTAGTAAACATACAGCAATTCCATCCATACAATTGTAAACTGTGTGGTAAAGAGTTTCCCAAGCTGCCTCAACTTGATGAACGACTTTACCATAGCGCCTATGAGCATATGTCTTTAGTCATTCCTACAAAAGCATTAAAGACAATTCAATCATAATACAACTGCAATATACAAAAGACTTCAGAACTTGGTTGTCTGTGTCTGTGGTAAATAATGGGTGATTGGTTTACAAATATAGTCAATTTTCTTTGCATATTGATTTAAATAATTTGGTTTCATTTGGCAATTAAATAATTAGCGAGTCAGCAAGTTCTAAGACTCCAACACAGCGATAGGCCAATACCCATGTAGGCGTTTATGTTACAATCAGCTGATCGATAACAATCATTATCCAAACCAGATTAGAGGAGAGAAAGATACCAATAGTTAAAAGTGAATGCTGGTTGAATTACATCAAGTATCGAATATTAGAAAATTATAATTACCAAGATTTGGACTTTTTCATTGTGGGATGCTATTTCAGACATTAACTCCTAAACAACTGGATCGTGTTCTATTCTTTCCATGCACACGCCAATGCCAACCTGCACGAAACCATTATAATTAGTTACACCACTTCCTACCCAAGGAAGAATTACACATAACTGCATAAAAAAATAAATGTTAAATGATGCTGCTTCTGACAGAAATTTGCATCTAAAAGTAAATCATAAATTATGAGATGCTCCGAACAACTGACTCAGTCTTCCAAATAATTGATCTCATAATTCAAAGAGCAGTTTCTTCATAAAGCTAACGAAACCTATAAATGTAATATCCCTACGATCATATATATCAGAGTAATCAAACAAATCTATGTGAGCAGGAAGGCACAAAAAAGAAACAGATGCCTTCTTACCAAAAGAAAAGGATACAGAGATAAAATTACGCAATAAATCAAACAGCAGATAAAGCGAAAGTGAAAATTGAATGATACAAAAACATGATCAAACCCAGCTGGTACTGAACAATCAAAACAAAACAACATGGCTGCATTTGGCAGTGTAGAGAAGTGGTACTGAGAATATAATATCACATTTCACCAAATTGAATGACACCCAGATGAAACAAAGCAGTAACTAAGCCGCAAATAAGCTAAAAACTAAGAAATGACAAATTTTTAAGAACAAAAATAGAAAAGTTAAGGAAAAGCAAGTACCTTGGAGACAATTTTGAACTCAAAACTGTTTACATGGGTGGGAAGTAATCTCTGCAACACAGCTTTAGCTGCTGACTCTTGAACTGATCCAGATAGTCGTTTAGAATCCAAACTGGTAAGCAAAGCATCAATTGCTTCTATTTTCGATGAAATTGCATGCTGTAACACTATGAGAATCAATATCAAGAACAGGAAATTCAAGCTGGACAGGTTTCTTCTCGGCATGTGGTAAATTGTTTTTTCTTTTTAATAGGGGAATTTTATGTCTGATTAAATTGAAAAAACAAACGATAAATGAAACCAAATGAAAAGACAATGGTTTTGCGGAGCTATGTGCCGGCTTTTTGTTCTGCGTGGAAAGGAACCCATTGATAGCAATGATTATTTCTCAGAGATTTTATCAAGTTTTTCTCGCCATTGATCAATGGTCTCTTGGTCAGGGACCTATTTTATATAAATTGAAACATGATGTCATTCATAGAGACAATACAAAAATATAAGGACCTTCTTGTTATTATTCCAAATTAAAATGATTACTTTAAAATCTACCTTGGCCCACAATCCAAGGGCATAAAATTGCCACGTGGAGTACACAAATGATTCTTTATTAAGGCTCTCTCATAAACCTCCGTCGTCCTTTATCAAAGCCCTAAAACCCTAGTTCCTCTGAGAACTCACATTCACAAAGACTCGGAAAGGAAAATCAAAACAGAAGCAAAAGCAAAATGGAGGTAGAAACGGAGACGACAAACAACGTGATGTGTCTGCTAACAGACCCAGAAGGGACACCGTTGGGAGCTCCCATGTATCTCCCCCAAAATGCCGGTCCACAACAGCTTTCGCAAATTGTTAACAAGCTTCTCAGTAATGTAAGCGGCTCACTTTTCAAGTAACAAATTGTAAAATTTAAAGTAATGGTTTATGCAGACTAAAGTTTTAAACTTTGATTGTGTATTTTGATCAATTTGTTGAGATTGTTGTCTATATGGCGGCTTTTAGTTTAAATGAAAGTGATCGTCAAGTTTGTGTTCTGGGTTTTGTTTAGGAGGAGAAGTTACCATATGCTTTTTATATATCAAATAAAGAGCTTCTGGTTCCACTTGGAAGTTACTTGGAGAAACATAAAGGTTGTTTTTTTTTTCTTTACATTTTGGCTTCAACTATTTGATATTTTGACAATCTTCAAATGAGGAGTGTTAGATTTCTTAATTTTGTTATATCAACGAATTTTCAGTTTCTGTGGAGAAGGTACTGTCAATAGTTTATCAACCACAAGCTGTTTTCAGAATTCGTCCAGTTAGTCGCTGCTCGGCAACGATTGCTGGTGAGTGAATAATTTGATAAATTTATGATTTTATTGTTAGTTACTTTGTAGTGACTCATCAGAGGCTTTGGTAGCATGTCTCTAGTGTTATTGAGTTTGTACGCTTACTGCTATTTCATTGTTTCGAAATGTAGGTCATACAGAAGCTGTACTTTCAGTAGCCTTTAGTCCCGATGGGCAACAGTTGGCGAGTGGTTCAGGTGATACCACTGTTCGACTATGGGACCTTAACACCCAGACGCCAATGTTCACATGTACAGGTTAGAAATATGAAACACACATCACTATCTCACTCAGTATATTGGTTAACTTAAAGCTTCACAGTGTTACACGCATGCACACACATTTGGTAAATCTAACAGCAGAAGGTTGGATATCATAGATAATTTGGGTGTTTGAACGGATGTATTCTAACTACAATTATTTAAGATGCAAAAATTATTTTACAACTTCTCTATTATTTTCTAGGTGAAATTATCTTAAGAATTAATGATCTCTTATTGATTGTAATGATTACTGCACATGTGCTGGTTGTTGGCTTATGCATTTTAGTTGAAGGAGAGTTCCTTGATCTCTCTCCATTTTTCTCTATCATACTTGGGTGGTATTTCATGGGGTATTGTACCATCCAACATGGCTTAAGTTGGCTCCTTGCTTTTGTTGCCATTATGTGTGCTGTAATTCCCTGAATTCTTACATTTTGTTTTTTTCAGGACACAAGAACTGGGTTCTTTGTATAGCATGGTCACCTGATGCTAAGCATCTAGTAAGTGGGAGCAAGGCTGGAGAACTGCAGTGTTGGGATCCGCTGACAGGAAAGCCATCAGGCAATCCACTCGTTGTATAGTCTTTGTACTTGAAAACCTCGTTTCTGTGTTAACATGACAAAATTTAATTAGTTTTATGATATTATATGACTGGTTTCTTTGGTGAATAGGATCACTATTGCTAGAATTGTTCTATTTGGTGGACTCTTGAAAGTTTTCCTCTGTCTTCATCAGCATTGATTGACAAAATAGCTACATATGTTCCTACAACATTGCAACTCGTCTTCACCTCTTTATAACGCATATTTTTCCTTCTTAAACTTGCCTATTTGAAGTTTCAAGTGTGAAAACTTTTTGGTGCTTTAGTTTTGTACTATCTAAAATTTCTCTGAGACACTGAAGATTTGGAGTTTGCTATGTATTAGGGCCACAAGAAATGGATTACTGGTATCTCTTGGGAGCCAGTCCATCTGAATGCTCCTTGCCGTCGCTTTGTTAGTGCCAGCAAAGATGGGGATGCACGCATATGGGATATTTTGCTGCGAAAGTGTGTCATTTGTCTTAGCGGACACACACTTGCAGTGACTTGCGTTAAATGGGGTGGCGATGGAGTTATATATACAGGGTATACCTTTTCTTAAAACTTCATTTTCTTAATTACATTTGAAATTGCAAATGTTGAAAGAGGGTTTTAGCCTGATCTGTAACAAAAACCCCATGGTCTACTTTGAAACTGTGCATACATCACTAGGCTATTGACTGTCACTATCCACTATAATGGACTTCATGGTGTAGCTGCAATCATTCAAGCTTTTTCCTTATTTATGCTAATATATCACCTCAACTGTTGCAGCTCCCAGGACTGTACTATAAAAGTCTGGGAAACGACACAAGGGAAGCTGATTCGTGAATTGAAGGTATTATCTTTTGGATTAAGCTTCTCATGTTCAGTTCTATCTTTTTAGTTTATAAATACTATATATATATATATATATATTTCATTTTCGTTATTATGAGTTTCATGACCTTCTCTTTTATATATGATTTCATTTAGGGTCATGGACATTGGGTAAATTCCCTTGCTTTAAGCACTGAATATGTTCTTCGCACTGGAGCTTTTGATCATACTAGAAAACAGTATTCATCTCCTGAGGAGATGAAAAAGGTACCTTTTGTTGGTGCTCCTGCAATTGTTGTCCAGTCAATATTTTCCATTACATGGAACTATAGTTCATATCATTGTATCAATCAATGTAGGCCGCTCTGGAGAGGTATAACAAAATGAAAGGCAGTGCACCTGAAAGATTGGTGTCAGGATCTGATGATTTTACAATGTTCCTCTGGGAACCTGCTGTCAGCAAACATCCTAAAACTCGCATGACAGGCCATCAACAGGTACAACTTGCATATGATTCTAACTGTTTACTGTTTGTTGGGAATCCAATGTTGTTCATTTTTCCTCGTCTTTTATTGTTGTTTTGAGTTCCAAGGTGCCAATAATACTTATTTGAGATCTGTTGAGGGATCTATAAGGCATATGAAGTGTTGTTTTTGGATTTAAATTCTCAATCTCTCAATTGGATGACATGAGTCACAGTTTCCAACTGATCCTTTTGCTGATGAAAATTAAATTAAAAAAAATGATTTTCTTAGGGAGTCACATATAGAGTTCTTCCCGCACCTCATCTTCACTTTGCTTGCTGCCAGCTTATTGGAAAATATTTGCCTGTTGAACTCCTAATATTTTATTTGCACTTCTATTTTAAGTGGGTTATGAACTTAACATTTATGGCTGATTGGATGTTTCTTTGAGGCAAAAACTTTAGCTTTTAAACCATGTTTTTTTTTCGGGTTCTCTCAGCTTGTAAACCATGTTTATTTTTCACCTGATGGGCAATGGGTGGCAAGTGCCTCATTTGACAAGTCTGTGAAGTTATGGAATGGAACAACAGGGAAATTTATTGCTGCTTTCCGGGGACATGTTGGGCCTGTTTATCAGATCAGGTTTGAGTTAATCCATGGTTTTGTTTCTCTGATAACTTTTAATGTGTGGTTAATATTTATGTTGTATGTCACTCTGCAGTTGGTCTGCAGATAGTAGGCTTATTTTAAGCGGGAGCAAAGATTCCACACTGAAGGTAACTTTTCCAAATTGTCTCTGAGAATCTGATGGGATTGCTGAGTTCATATACCATTTTGAAACACATAATAAACAATGAACTTAGATTGCTCATTACTTATGTGGGTGTGATTACTATCAATAAATAACAGCCCATATGTTCTTACGAGGAAGAATAACAGAACTTTCAGAAATAAAAATGGTCAGGTTTCCTGTTGACACTGTTCTGGCATAATGTATTTAGGTTTGGGATATCCGGACACAGAAGCTGAAACAAGACCTCCCAGGGCATGCAGACGAGGTATTTTTCGCTTTGAAATTGGGGTTATTTTATTTTGTTTTTTTATCATATATTTCATTCCTCGCACTGACATGTCATGAGAAGCAATTCTTTTCTTACTCTGTCTTGCTGGTAAATTTATCTGTGGCTTTTTTCTGGGAAGGTCTTTGCTGTTGATTGGAGTCCAGATGGTGACAAGGTAGCCTCTGGTGGTAAGGATAGAGTGTTGAAGTTATGGATGGGCTGAGCTAATCAAAATAGACAAAATCAATTTGAAATATGATTTTAGATGGTAGTTTTGCAGTTTCCGTCAACAGCAACCTATTTGGTTTGATCTTATATCATAGATGTATACTTCCCAGTGTTCCGCCAAACCACACAAGGACAGAGTTAAATATCAACTTCTCAAAGGCGTTTGGCGGAAAATGTTCATCATATCAAAGTACAATTGGAGCATTGATGATGGTGTTTTGTGTAGTTGACAGTTTGGATTCTCATCTTTCTATCAGGATGCTCTAGTCATTGACCAATTGTTCCATATGTGGCGAAGATGAAGATTTGGCTGATCATTTAACTTGGAACACAATTGTAAGATTTATTTATTTATTTTGGGAAGGAGCTTTAATAGTTTGAATGAGTTATAAATTTGTGAAGCTGCATGTCAGCAGACTAGCTATATGTCTTTCAGAGAGTCGGAATGCTTGCTAATCCATAAATGTAAACATTGTATCCATCTAACAATAGTATTTGTCATAACATAGTTTGGATAACGCCATAGGCACTGTGGACTGCTTGATTATCTGATTACAGACATGCATACATGACTTTGCTATGATGTTGGATTGTCAGTCATTTTAATGTACTGCTGAAAACATAATAGATGTTAAATAACTTTTAAAGAGGTGGTGCAAGATACCAAAAAAGGAGATACATTTGTCGACAGTGATTTCTAATATTCAGATATTGAGCAATCCCTTCTCCTTCAAGCTTTCAACAATGTCCTTGACACCCACCTCCCAATGTAAAAAATTGATGCCTAAACTTTTCGCTCTCTCTTGAGACACCTTGCTTGTGGGCTCGTACTTGTAAACTTCAAATCTGCCATCAGTAGCAAACATAAATTGTTCAAATCTTTCAGAGGAAAACCAAATTTGGGGATTTGAACCTCGACTTCTTGTATCCTCTCAAGAAGTAAACACAATTTATATCTAGGGAACTGAATTAAAGAAACAATACCAACGAAGCATACTTTTCAGGAAGCAGCAGAGTTGGGTAATGTTCATGCAAAAACTTCAGAACATCAGAACGCTGGGCAACACTTCCAACTAACAAATACCTGCCACTAGCTGTTGGAACCTCAAAAGCTCGAATATGTGCATATACAACATCTCTAATATTAACATATCTGTAAGGGCTGGGCAGGGTTTCACCTCCTGCATTGAAAAAAACTTAACCACTTAGTAATAAACTAATAATTTGGAGGGAATAGGAGCTTTGCTGTCGAATGCAAAAACAGAACTTCTATGTATCCATACACTATAGCCACTGTATCTATACAGCCCATTAAATTCTTTTGTTATAAGTTTTTTAATTTTTCACAGCATATCTTATAATTTTTTGGTTAGGAACTTGACAAGAATCTAGTGGATATTACCATTTATGAGGTTCAGAATCTCCTGAGCACCGAAATGAAGGATTGGCTGTAAAAGAGGCCCCAGCACTATTCCTGGATGTATTACAACCAAGTCAATCCCATTCTCTTTCGCAAATTTCCAAGCAGCCTCTTCAGCTAAAGTCTTTGAAAGAGGATACCACTTCTGGAAGAGGATTAAAGTAGACTAATTAATTGTTTGATAAATTGTCTGAAATCCTGAAGAGAAGTTACAAAAAAGAAGACTATATATACAAGTAAAGGAAAGTATATGACAGAAGATTTACACACCTTAGACTCCTTGCAGTGTGCTGGATTTGAAAACCAAGTTTCATCAATTACCAGATCAGGGGTTGTAGGAGTTCCATTTTGTGTAATTGCTGCCATAGACGATGTTAATACTACTCTCTTGATTGAATGCATTTTTGCACATGATCTAAGAACATTCAGTGTTCCCTTTACTGCAGGATCAATTATATCTGCCTGAAATGTGGCAAGAAAAATGGAAAGTAGCTATCATACTTGTACTTGACATCTAGTGATTTCATTACACAATAACTACACCTTGAAAGCCACAACACCAGGGTCTGAAAGTTGAAGCAGTGGCTGAACTAAGCAGGGTAGCCCTGACCCAGGCTTTACAAAGAATTTTAAAGTCATATATAAAATATTTATATTTTTGACATATTTTGGCCATTTCAACTTTTAAAAAGTGAATATTTTACCCCTTAACTTTAAATTATTTTCAAAATTTGATCTCTTTATCTTTACTTTTTTGATATTAATTATGCCCCCTACTTTAAAAAATTAATGTTTTGCCCCTTAATTTGTAAAATGTTTCTAAAATTTAACTTCTTCAACTTTACTATTTTATAATTACGCCTCCTAAATTTTCAATTCTTACTCCACCTCGAATTAAATTAAATGGTTATGGTTGAATTTGAAACTATCTATTTTCCACATTAGAAAGGTGAAGAAAAATGAAAATTAAATGAGAGAAACCTGTGGGTCATTGCTTGAAAAAACTACAGGAGAAGCTGTATGGAAAACACCAACACATCCATCAACTGCAGAATCAAAAGATTCTTCTTCCAACAAGTTCGCCTTGAATAAATGAAGTCTTTCCTTAGCTCCATCAAGTGCACGTAAGAATTCTGTCCTAGGACCATCTGTTGTATTGGTAAAAAGAAATAGTAAGTTGAACAAGGATTCAACAAGAACATTTGAATCCGCTTGTAAAAGTGAACAGTCTCCGTTGATTACTTCTAATATTATGCAGACCCTGAAATTAATAACATTGTTCAATCTGATCTGTGATGATATAGGATGGTATATGTATCTGGTGAGTAGGCATGTCTTGAAATGGGCGTAAGTTGAACTACATAAGTCAGAATTGGGCAAATGATATGTCATTTATCGAAACTTGCTACAAGAGAAACAGTTTGCAAAAACCAATGATCACTCAACACCTTTTTACATAGAGAAGCACGTACTTTCTCAATCAGATAAGGGGAAAAAGTTTTTTTTTTTTTAAACCTAATTTGCAATTGAATGAGAGCAGCAAAGATATTTTATTATGTTACGGGACTAACAATAGTTTAGAACAAGAGAATTGAGTGATAAATTTTACAAATTGTTTAAGCTACCTGAAATAAGCTAAAAGATTATAACTGCTGGTTGATTGTTTCCCCTTTGAAATCACCTCAAAAACAAAGAGAAAAGCAACCAAATCATACCAATCAGAAGAATTACTAAACCCAGAACTACAAATAGAAAAGAAACAAACTTAAGTGAGAGAGAGGCTGACTTGGGTCACGAACAGTAGCATTGACAGTGTAACCACGTTGCAGTAATTTCTTCACCAGCCATGAAGCTATGTAGCCTGAACCTCCTGTTACACACACCACTTTCCCTTCTCCTTCTCCACTCATTTCTCTCGTTCACTATTTCTGTGAATTTGTGTCAACGGAAAATGTAGAGGTAGAGTTTGATTTTTATCGCCAAAGTTGATGGGACATACATGAAAGCCGCCTTCCCCTCAATTAAATTTTTTTTAATGTGATCTCTAATAATTTAAGAAATTATACTTTAGTCATCTTATTTATCATTATTTGAAAACATACTGATATTTTATAATTTATCTCACTCTGATCCCTGTTGTTTTGAAGCCTTTGTGAAGCTGCGTATCATCAGAGTAGTGACATATCTTACAGTGAGTTGGAAAGCAAATCGTTTGCTTGTAAATCTATTAATGTAACATTCTTTTTATGTGTAACAATAGTATTTGTCATGACATAGTTTGAGTAAAGCCATAGGTATTGCGGACCGCTTGATGAACATCTGATTACGACTTGCATAAATGATTTTGCGGTGATTGCTGGACTGTCGGATTATCAGTAATTTGGATATACTGCTGAAAACAGAATAGATGTTCAAAAACATTTGTTTTTAATGTTTTGCATCATTCAGATATCGAGGAAACCCTTCTCCTTCAAGCTTTCAACAATGTCCTTAACGCCCACCTCCCAAGGCATGAAATTGATGCCTAAACTTTTCGTTCTCTCTTGAGAGACCTTGCTTGTTGGCTCGTACTTGTAAGCTTCAAATCTGCCATTAGTAAACAGATGTTCAAATCTTTCAGAGGAAAAACAAATTGGGGATTTGTATCTCGACTTCTTGTATCATCTCAAGTTCACACAATTTATATCTGGGAAACTGAATTAAAGAAACAATACCAATGAAACATACTTTTCAGGAAGCAGCAGAGTGGGATAATGTTCACGTAAAAACTTCAGAACAACAGAACGCTGTGCAACGCTTCCCACTAACAAATATCTTCCACTAGCTGTGGGAACCTCAAGAGCTCGAATATGTGCACATACAACATCTCTAATATCAACATATCTGTAAGGGCTGGGAAAGGTTTCGCCTCCTACATAGAAAAAACCTCCACCACTTAGTAATAAACTAATAAATTGGGGTGTAAAGGAGATTTTTATTAACGGGCGAGTTTACAGTGTAGCCGCTGTATCTATACAACCCATTAAATTTTGTGTGTTATATTTTTCAAGTTTTTCCCTGCATATCTTGGGTTTTTCATTAGGAACTTAACAAGAACCTAGGAAATCTAACAAAATATTGGGTGGATATTACCTTTTATGAGGTTCAGAATCTCCTGCGCGCCAAAATGAAGGTTTGGCTGTAAAAGAGGACCAAGCACTATTCCTGGATGTATTGTAACCAAGTCAATCCCATTGTCTTTTGCAAATTTCCAAGCTGTCTCTTCAGCTAAAGTCTTTGAAAGAGGATACCACTCTTCAAGAAAATTAAAGAAGATTAACGGGTAGATATCTTGTCTGCAATCCTAAAGAGAAGTTAAAATGAAAAGGCTAATCTGACAGAAGATTTGCATACCTTTGACTCCTTGCAATAAGCTGGATTTGAAAACCAAGTTTCATCAATAACAAGATCAGGGGTTGTAGGAGATCCATTTTGTACAATTGCAGCTATAGAAGATGTTAATACTACTCTCTTGATTGAATGTACGTTCGCGCATGATCTAAGGACATTAAGTGTTCCCTTTACTGCAGGATCAATTATATCTACCTGAAATATGGCGAAAAAATTCATAGCAGTTATCATGCAGTAAACTCTTTGATAAGCATCTACTTATACTTGATAGTTATATTTCATTCTACAGGAATTATGGTTAAAACCCACAACATCTTAACTTCAAACATACCCTTATTAAAATTGTATGAAAGTTGAAATAAACGGTATGGTAGAATTTGGAACTATCTATTTTGCACAGTACAGGAAGGTGAAGAAAAACGAGAAGGAAAGGAGATAGACCTGTGGGTCATTGCCTGAACAAGCTACAGGGGATGCTGTATGGAAAACACCTACACATCCATCAACTGCAGAATCAAAAGATCCTTCTTCCAATAAGTTTGCCTTGAATAATTGCAGTCTTTCCTTGGCTCCATCAAGTGCACGTGAGAATTCTGTCTTGGGACCATCTGTAGTATATATGAATACAACTAGTAAATGCAAGTGTTCTGCCTTGTATTTTCTCAGAAGTATGCTACTTTTTCTTAAATCAAGTTATAATTTTTTTTATTTCTTCTTAAATAAGTTTAAATTTTTATTATTTCCTTCGTAAACAAATTAATCATGTAAATCAAAAGAAGTGCTAAACCCAGAACAAGAACTTGAAAAGATACGACTTTGAACTGTTAAGTGATTCATGAGATGATCAAAATTTGGAAATATTGAAGCTTTGGATCGAGAGACAGACTTGGGTCACGAACAGTGGCATTGACAGAGTAACCACGTTGCAGTAATTTCTTGACCAGCCATGAAGCTATGTAACCTGAACCTCCTGTTACACACACCACCTTCCCTTCTTCACTCATTTCTCTCTTTCTCTGAATTTTGGGTCAAAGGAAAACTAAAAGGTAAAGTTTGATCTTTCCCAGCGATGATTGATAGGAGAAAACATAAAAGCAATGCGATGTTTTCGTAATGACATGGTTAACTAATTACTTGCCGGCTGTATGACATATAAATAAATTATTAGATAATATGTTGTTTGTTGCAGAGTTCTCATTTTTTGCAGACCAATTTCATTCCCGCCGGCAAAACCAACATAATAAATTTCACCCAAGATTCATAGTTGTTCACTGATTTCACAGTGCTACTACAAAGGACATTATTCATGAGTTATATACAACATACAGCCCAATTTTCTTATTCAATTGTCCCTCACTTGAATCATTTGTTTAATTTCATTGTCGCACGGATGATACGCGGAAGCATTATAAGCTTTCTTGTCTTTTGCTCTTCGTAGAATCATTCAGAAATGGAGGAAGTCCTTCTCCTTCAAGCTTTCGACCCTGTCTTTAACACGTAGCTCCCAAGGCATGAAGTCAATACCAAATTTTAGCTCTCTCCTTGGAAATCTGGTATGTTGGCTCATACTTGTCATCTTCAAGTCTGCCATAAGCAAAACATAATGAGTTTTCTGGTTTGATTGTCTATTTTTTACATCACAGAGAATGAGTAAAAGGGAAATGCTACTGAAACATACTTTTCTGGAAGGTGCAAAGAAGGGTAATTTTTGCGCAAAATCTTCAGAATCTCATAATCATGTGTTACTCTTTCAACTGTAGCATATTTACCATTAGCTGTGGGAATCTCAAGAGCTTGAATATGTGCATATGCAACATCTCTAACATCAACAACACAATAAGGACTGGGGTAAATTCGAGCTCCTGCAGTCATAAAACTTCACCAACTTAGCGAAATCTTATAAAATAAGGAAGGAAGGCGTCACAAGTTAAATATTGATTTCTTGTAATCCTGAGTGGTTGCTGATTACCATATATCAGTTTCTGAATCACCTCTACAGAGAAATTAAGGTTTGACTTTAAGAAAGGGCCAAGCACTAATCCTGGATTTATTGTAACTAAGTCAATTCCATTCTCTTTTGCAAAATTCCAAGCAGCTTCTTCAGCTAAAGTCTTTGCAATTGCATGCCAGATCCGTAAGATAATCAGAACTAATTATCCTATAATGAATATTGAAAATATAATGCACTTATGATCTTCTACAATAATATTTTTGAATAGGAAATGATTACTTAAACAACACATTTGCAAAAGACGTAAATTAAGGTTGAGAAACTAGGACAATTACACACCTTCAACTCCTTACACAAATCTGGATTTGAAAACCAAGTTTCATCGACTACCAAATCTGGGGTCAGATGAGTTCCATTCGAGAAAATTGAAGACATTGAAGAAGTTAAAACTACTCTTTTGATAGAATGAAATTTTGAACATGACCTAAGAAGATTAAGTGTTCCCTTTACTACAGGATCAATTAATTCCACCTGAAATTGAGCCAAGCATATATACTTGTGTCTGAGCAGTTACTCAATTAGGTAATCACAATTTTGATACATTACATGAAGGTGAAAAAAAGAAGAAAGTATTTGGGAATAACTTGTGGGTCATTTGGTGAAATAGATGAAGGGCAAGCTGTATGGAAAACACCTCGACATCCCTCAACTGCAGAATCAAAAGATCCTTTTTCCAACAAGTTTGCCTTGAATAAACCAAGCCTTTCCTTAGCTCCATCAAGTGCACATAAGTGTTCCGTCTTAGGATCATCTACGAAATACATGAATAGATAACTTATGTGATTAGATGGTCGTATGATAGCATGGTGGGAATAGTTTTGCCTAAGATTTTCTGAAAGATTGGATCTCTTGTAAAAATGGAGAGTCTGAGTGCTGACTCAAAATAAAAAAATAATAAAAAAGAGAACTGAAGTGTGAAAGAGAAAGAAAATGACATGGGTCACGAACAGTTGCATTGATAGTGTAACCTCGTTGCAGTAATTTCTTCAACAGCCATGAAGCTATGTAACCTGCAGCTTCTGTTACACACACAACCTTCTCTTCTCCACTCATCTTCTCTCTTTTCTTCCCTTGAATGATTTTGTTTCAAAAGAAAAAGTAAAGGTAAAGTTTGAGCATTTATGGCAAAGATTGATTCATGCTTCATAGCTCCATTTCATTATTTGTTTGTATTTATCAGCCACTTGCTTGCATAATGCTCATGGAAACATTTTCTTCTACTTCTGAGTTTTTGTTTCTCGAGTTTCCTTATATTTTGGATGTTTCTTTAATATTTAATCGTAGACCCTCCGATGGTGATTACCTAATTGCTAACTAGCTGTATGATTTATAATAAATGAAGGAGGGGTTTAAAACTTTAAATTAAAATTTAAGCAGTATGTGTCTCTTCCGAAGTGGAAATCTTACTCAATACTATGTTTAATTGCAGAGTTCTCTCTCTCTTTTGTTTTTTTCAAATAACAATTTCATTCCTGCTGGCCAAACCAACATGATAAATTTCACCCAAGATTCATAGCTGATATTTCAAAGGTATATAGAACATAAAACTCAATTTTATTATTCAAGTGTCTTGTCCCTCACTTGAATCATTGATGCTTTTCATTACTTTACTGTTGGCAGCGTGGCATCGTTCAGAAATTGAGGAAGCCCTTGTCCTTCAACATTTCAATGGTGTCCCTGAGACTCACTTCCCAAGGTATAAATTTGATGCCCAAACTTTTTGCTCTTTCCTTAGAAACCTGGAATGTTGGCTCTGGCTCATACTTTTCATCTTCAAATCTGCTATAATTAAACAAACATTTATAGTTTTCTGTTATTAAGCAAAGCAAACACTTAAAAGATATACCTAATAGGCTAATACTTGCTCTACCAAGTTATTAGATCAAAGAACACATACAAAAACAGAGGAATAGGGCAATACTACTGAAACATACTTGTTGGCCAGGTACAATGTAGGGTATTCCTCGCGTAAAAGCTTCAAAACTTCATAATGCTGAGTAACTCTTCCTACTAAAACGTATCTGCCATTAGTTGTGGGAACCTCAAAAGCTTGAATATGTGCATTTGCAACATCTCTAACATCAACAAATCTGTAAGGACTGGGGAATGTTCGAACTCCTGCATTCAGTATACTTCAAACACTTCGCAAAAATGTTTGAAAATGGTGTAGAAGTTATATGTCGATTTTTGCAATTGTTAATGCTTGCCGAATATTACCACTTATGAGATTCAGAATCACCTCCACAGAGAAATTAAGGTTTGGCTGTAAGCAAGGACCGAGTACTAATCCTGGATGTATTGTAACCAAGTCAATTCCATTTTCTTTCGCAAATCTCCAAGCAGCATCTTCAGCTAAGGTCTTCGAAAGTGCATACAAATTCTGGAAAAAAAATCAGAACTAATTATCCTATAACGAAAAAGTTGAGATAATTCAAGTACACAAAACATCTTACGAAAGACATAATACTTTACACACATTCAACTCCTTGCACACATCTGGATTTGAAAACCAAGTCTCATCGACTAACACATCTGGGCTTACAGGAGTTTTATTGTATAAAAATGTGGCTATTGAAGAAGTTACAACAACTCTCTTGACAGAATGAAATTTTGCACATGATCTAAGAACGTTTAGTGTTCCCTTCACTGCAGGATCAATTAATTCTGCCTGAAATATGGGGAAAGAGTAAGCAGCTATTATACAAACAGTTCCATTGAGCTATGCTATAACAGATCTCATCATAGTGCATAAAAAATAAATTTATTTGGTCATACTTGAAATCAATAAATAAATATTTGGTGGCAATAAAGCTCATAAGAAATCACAAGATTGGTTATCTATTTTGCATATTACAGGAAGGTGAAGAAAAACGAAAAGAAAAGGAGATAGACCTGTGGGTCATTGCTTGAAAAAGCTACAGGGGATGCTGTATGGAAAACACATACACATCCATCAACTGCAGAATCAAAAGACCCTTCTTCCAACAAGTTTGCCTTGAATAATTGAAGCCTTTCCTTAGCTCCATCGAGCGCATGTAAGTGTTCTGTCCTAGAATCATCTGCGGAATATATGAATTGAACAAGCAAATGCAAGTTTTCATAGATCTTCTCAGAAGTATGCTACTTTTTATTAAAATCAAGTTCTCAAATTTTTATTTCCTTCGTAAACAAATTAATCATAGTAATCAAAAGAATTACTGAACCCAGAACAAAAACTTGGAAATATTCAACTTTGAACTGGTTAAAATATATATATATATATATATAATTAATATATCATAATTAATGCATATTTAAAATACAATATCAAAATATATAACATCTTCGAAATTTGAAAAAATTGAAGCGATAATCGAGATAAAAAGAGACGGAAGAAAACTGACTAGGGTTACGAACAGTAGCATTGACAGTGTAACCTTGTTGGAGTAAAAGCTTCACCAGCCATGAAGCTATATAACCTGCAGCTCCTGTTACACACACAACCTTTCCTTCTCCGCTCATTACTCTCGCTCTGTGTGTGAATTTTTGTCAAAGGTGAATAAAAGGCAGAGCATATACTTGTATTGTGAACATTCATTGCTCCATTTCATCATTTATTTATTATGAGAAATCATGAAACACTTGCACTGCATCACGTGGATTAGATGGCAGTATTCGTTTTTGCTCTTTGTTTTTATGGTTTCTTTAATATCTAATCATACACCCTCTCTCTTTCAAATAATTGCTAAATTACTAGCCAGCTGTATAGTATATAAATAAATCAATAAAAAGGTTTAATGCTGTATGCATCTGCATATTTTAATTAAACCTGTGGGTCGACATTGGATGAAATAAGTGCAGGAGAAGCTGTATTGAAAACACCTTCACATCCTTCAACAGCAGAAGCCTTTCCTTAGCTCCATCGAGTGCACGTAAGAATTCCGTCTTAGGATCTCTGCGAAATTTTTTAAAATCGTTAATGGTGAATTCTTATCTAGTGCAAACGTTTGCAATCTGCATGTTTTAAAATTCAAATTTGACGCTAAACAACGCTGCATAACTACTAAACAATGCTGCATAGTATTAAATTTGAACTTTACAATGTCCAAATGTTCGCACCTGATATTTTCTAGACCAAAATACTAGTAAATTGACGAGGGTTCAAAAAGTGATTCGCTGGTATTAACACAAAATTAAGAAAAACACAACCAATTTAAAAGAAGTAAACCCAGAACAAGAACTTGAAGAGATACAAATTTGAACTGTTTAACTGATCCTATATATATAATCCTCAAAATATGAAAAAATTGAAGAGATAATCGAGACAGAGATAAAGAAACTGACTAGGGTTAAGAACAGTAGCATTGACAGTGTAACCATGTTAAAGTAAAAGCTTGACCTGTAAGCATAGTAACATATACCCTACTTTAAATTTTTAAAACTTAAATATGGAAGTTTAAAAAATTTACTTTTTATCATTAATATTTTACTTGTTATTTTGATTTTGATCAAAATCTTTCAAACTTACTTAATCTTGGTTAAACGAAATTTTCAAAAAATAACAAAATTAGGGACCTTCACTAAAAATGACTTTCTATTTATATGTTTTTCTATTAAAAATTATTTTTGAAAAGTTTGCTGCAGTTCTTGAAAATTACCACCCTTAATGACCATTACTAGCAGTTGTTAAAATGTGTGGGATGTTTTCATAGCATTAGGGAAAGTTATGGACCACTTATGGTAGTTTCCATAACCACCAACATTTTCCCACTTGGTCCATAAATTTTCCAAATTATAATATTTAAGAAACAAACATATGAATTATAGCGATAGATTATCAAAATTGACAACTTTTCTTTCATGTATTACAATATATTATATTTCTTATCGGCCTATCCATATATGGTAACTTAATGAATAAATACTATGTTTATTTTTGGTCCTACTTAATGACCTTAACTTAAGGAATAAACCTCATGTTTATTCTAGGTCTGATTATAATGATTTTTCTCTCAAACAAATGCGCGCACATAATGAGAAAATATCATATAAATAGAGTCTCATTAATAAATTATATGTATATATAAAATAATTTACATAATGGAACCAAGTCCCATTTGATCCACATGATCCTTAAAACCCTTAGGTGACATGCCTTTTGTTACAGAATCAACTATCATTAATCCAGTGTTAATGTATTCAATGACCACTTTATTTTCCTTAACACGTTCTCTAATGGCTAAGTATTTGATGTCAATGTGTTTACTTCGACTACCACTTTTATTGTTCTTAGCAAAAAATACAACAGCTGAATTATCACAATATATCCTCAATGGTCTAGAAACAAAATCCACAATTCTAAGCCTAGACATGAACTCTTTAACCATACTCCACGTGAGGTAGCCTCAAAACACGAAACGAACTCGGTCTCCATGTGGAAGTAACAATCAATGTTTGCTTAGCACTGCTCCAAGATACGGCTCCGCCAGCTAACATAAAGATGTATCCAGAAGTTAACTTTCTTGAATCATCACAGTCAGTGAAGTCAAAATTTGAGTAGCCAACCACTTTCAAATTGTCAGTTCGTCTGTATATAAGCATGTATTCCTTAGTCCCTTGAAGATATCTCAAGACTTTCTTTGCAGCTTTCTAGTGGTCCATACCTGGGTTACTCTGATATCGTCCCACCATTCCAATTGCAAAAGCAATGTCAGGTCTAGTATAGACTTAAGCATACATCATACTTCCAATAGCTGAAGCATATGGAATATTGTTCATTTGTTACTTTTCAAAATCATTTCTGGGGCATTGGTTTAAATTGAACGTATCACCCTTGACAATCGGTGCTACGCTTGGTGAACAATCTTTCATTCTGAATCTCTTTAAAATTTTCTTGATATAGGTTTCCTGAGATAGACTTAACGTTCCTTTATATCTATCTCTATGGATCTTTATGCCAATAACATAAAATGCCTCACCCATATCTTTCATATCGAAATTTTTAAAGAGGAATTCTTTCACCTCATGTAGCAAACCTTTATTATTAGTTGCAAGTAAAATATCATCCACATATAGAATAAGGAAACAAATTTTACTCCCACTAACCTTTTGGTATATACACTGATCCATAATATTCTCTTTAAAACCAAATGAAGAGATAATATTATGAAATTTAAGATACCATTGACGGGAGGCTTGTTTCAATCCATATATAGATTTCTTAAGCTTACAAATCAAATGCTCACCATCTTTGGAAGAGAATGCCTCAGGTTGTTTCATGTAAACCTCTTCTTCCAAATTTTCATTGAAAAATGCTGTTTTCACATCCATTTGAAGCAACTCTAGATCAAAATAAGCTACTAATGCCATAATTACTAGAAGAAAATTCTTTTTAAACATAGGAGAAAAAGTCTCTGTATAATCGATTCCTTCCTTTTAAGTGAATCTTTTGGCAACAAGTCTGGCCTTGTATCTCTCAATGTTGCCTAATGAATCTTTCTTAGTTTTAAAGATCCATTTACACTCAATAGGTTTAAACCCTTTAAGTAACTCAACAAGATCCCAGACTTTATTTGTTGACATGAAATTCATATCATCTTTCATGGCATTATACCATAAGTCAAATTCTTGACAACTCATGGCTTGTGAAAACGTATTAAGATCATTTTCGACTCTAACATTATAATCAGACTCTTGTAGATATACAATGTAATCACTAGGTATAGATGATCTTTTAATTCTAGTAGATCTTCTTAATGTTGTATCAACAATCTCTTGAGGGAGTTGTGATCAACTGGTTGTTGATCAATTGGTTGTTGAATATTTTCAGATAATTCCTGAACAACATGATTTATTAAAATATCATCTGGTTGTAGAATTGGATTGTCATTCATTATTGGTTGAATATCAACTAATGGATAATCAACACCCGTTTATACTGGAGGGGTGTTGTTAATGACAATTAATTGACTATCTGATGTGGAAGGTTTTGAATGATCTTATTTAGAAACTATGTTCTGAAGTTAATTCCTCCCACTGATCAAATCATTCTCAAGAAATTTTGCATTTCTTGATTCCACAAACCTAGTGTGATGAGGTGGACAATAAAATTTATATCCTTTAGACCTTTTTGAATATCCAATAAAATATCCACTAATACTCCTTGGATCTAACTTCTTTTCTTGTGAATTGTAAACTCTTACTTTAGAAGGACAACCCCAAACGCATATATGTTGTAAACTCAGTTTCCAACCTTTTAATAACTCAAATGGTGTTTTTGCAACAGCCTTAGTTGGAACACGGTTTAATATATATACAATTGTCTTAAGAGCTTCAGTCCATAATGACTTAGGAAGTTTAGTGCAACTTAGCATGCTCCGCACCATGTCTAATAATGTCCGATTTCTTCTTTCAGCTATACCATTTTGATCTAGAGAACTAGGCATAGTATATTGGGCAATAATTCCATGTTCTTGAAGAAACCTCACAAATGGACCAGGTGCTTGTCCATCCTCAGTGTATCTACCATAATATTCATCACTTTTATCAGATCTCACGATCTTTATTTGCTTATTGCATTGTTTCTCTACTTCAGCTTTAAATATTTTAAAAGCATCTAATGCTTGATCTTTAGTATTCAATAAGTAGATATACATGTATCGTGAGTAATCATCTATGAAGGTGATAAAA
>JAXCLQ010000009.1:5085255-5096721 GCA_035584115.1 Cedrela odorata
TAAGAGTTAAGAATCTATTTAGTAATTGTTACTATGTGACAATTTGAATGAATTTTTTTAAAAAATATTTTCTATTATTAAAAATAAAAAACAATAAAATATATGTTTAAATGCATATTTTGTTAAATTTATTTTTGAAAATAAAAAATATTATTTTTAAATTTACAAATAAAAAGTAAATTTTCTAAAAGCAATCAATTATTTTTTTCTTCAAAATAAATATTTTACTTATTTTCAAAAACAATATTTAATAGAAAATTATGTTCCTTTTGTAAACGTATAAAAATCAAGGGACCTTGATATTATTATCCCGATAACGAATATAGGTATGGAAACTTACCGAGGATGAAACGGCCAAGAATATGTAAAAATGAACCTTTGCAGTCAACAGAAGCCCCAGAGCAATAGATTCCGGCCATTGAAGCCTAACATTGCGCCTCAGAGGAATGTTCCGGCGAATTTTTCGGCTGCTGCTATCACTAAACGTAAAAACAATCCTGACCATGTCCCCAAATATCCGGCTTCAAAAGTGTGAAGTTTGGCTTGGTATCCCATCCAAAAGAAGAAAATAGGATAGTAGACAGTGCTTAACAGGTAATTCACTTTGCCGACGGTCCATTTCGACATTCTTCCTTCAGAGGGAAAGCAAACTCCAGCCATGAATGCGATTAGAATCGGCTTGTAACCATACCATGGCGCGCAGCAAAACCATGAAAGCTAGTGATAGAACAAGGTGAGTGCCTTTCATGGCTTTTCCTTAAGGATTTTCGTTGTTAATCCAGTTCATGAAAACTAGCGAAATCTTTGCTGCAAAAACTGACTTAATTACCAACTCAGCACCCATTGTAATGGATGATTTTATGTGTTCGTGAGTACTATTTCCGTCCGGATGACAAAAGACAAAGGCAACTCATAAGAGAAGCATCGTGATCATATCAGAATGAATTCCTGCAGCCATTCCAAGCTTTCCTATATCCGATTTACCTATCTTGTGATTTGTTATGACGCGGGTTAGACTATGAGAGCCGTTGCGGAGAGCGTGACGGAGAGGGAAAGAGTTAAGCCGATGTCTCGGTGAATCGAGAAATGCAGAAATGGAGTTATGCTGCAAGCTAAGACGAATGTAGACAACATTCCAGCATAGGCAATAATTGCATCTCTTGTTGGTGGCTTGAAAATCACGCATGGATTCATTTCCAAACCCAGAACAAACATGTAACAAATCATACCAAAATCGACAATGAAATTCAGAGTTTGAATCATCTCTAACTCAAATGCATTACGTATAGGTTTTAGGTTGCCAAGGATCAAACCTATCAGCATTCAAACACAACGTGTACAACAATGGATTAAAAGCAAAATTAAGGAAGACCCTTTTGAGGAAACACATTTCTATTTTCAGAAATCATTTATTTACGTATACTTACAAAAATATTAGAAGTTTTGCGAGGCTGGTGTATAGGCTTTAGATTTAGAAGATGATGAGCTAGATTGCTTAGAATATATGACAAGAGAAGACCCACAATATTTCCTGACCCATCTGCAAACGTTACTCCTACAAAATCCTTGCATTTTTGTGCTGGTGTTCTACTTTTCAAATCAAAATTTGGTGCCATTCTCTTTTCTTAATTTACTGTTGCTGTTGTGGTCTTCGTCGTCGTCGTGGTTGTCTTCTTCTTAATTGCAGAACAATGCCGGAAGTAGAAAATTTGTGTTTTTTGATTTTCTTGGTTTCATGTTGTGCAAATCATCAATGTTGAACAATTTCTTGGAAAATTTTCTTTTCTTTTCTTTTCTTTTGTTTGTTTGTTTTTTTTTTTTTTTGGTTTTTCCCAGGTGGGTGAATGGTTGAAATTGATTGGAGAAAATGGCTGAGTAAATAGAGGAGATTAAGACAGGTAAGTGGTGAATATAGAGGCTTAAAACAACTATACTTATGAAAACTTGTGTTTCTCAGTTGGTCCAAGAATTTACGGGACAACCCAAATATATCTCATAAAACAATGTTGCAATACAACATTAATATTAAGTCTGAGTCTAATAACGAAATGTTAATTCTCATATCATATTAGTTCATCGTTAGACCAAGAGTTTTTAATCGAAATACAATCAATACTAAGCTGTTAAATTTAAACGTTGGAAATTTAACAGAAAATCTATGATAATCTTATCTGAATTAGAATAGAGAAATATTATGATATCATAAAATCTGTAAAACTTCAACCAAGCCAACCACGTATAGTTACTACAACAACAAAACTACTCTCCTACGAAAGCTAACTGCAAGTTCAGTGTATAAATAGAAAGAAACTAAAATAAACATATAAAAAACAAAAAACAAAACAAAAAAAGCTTCCTTTCCTCCGATTCCAGGGCAACCCCATGTAAAAACTTTCCTTGATTGTCATTTTTTTGAAAAAAAATAATAATAATTTACCAGAAAAAATCAAAGGGGATTCTAATTTTCATTGTAAGAGAAAGAAAATGGGAATGATTTCAAGGAAAGTGATGCCTGCGTGTGAAAGTTTGTGTTTTTTCTGTCCTGCATTGCGAGCCAGATCAAGGCATCCCGTCAAACGTTACAAAAAATTGCTTGTTGATATATTTCCTCGCTCTCAGGTTTTTTTTTTTTCGAATTTATGATCTGTTTTCATATGGTTGTCCGGAAATCAGGACAGAGGAGGCTTTTTTTTTCTTTTTATAAATTAATTGGTGGGTTCTGGGTATGATTAAAAGATCATGATTTTGAACTTGCCTTGTATAGAAAATGTGGTTTGTGTAATATCAACTCATGTTCATTTCTTACTTGTTATTTGTTTTTTGTTTGTTCGTTGAGAAAATGTGAGAGGAAAATAAAGGAAATTGATAACTGGGTTAGCTCAATGAAAATAAAATAGTCTAGAAATCGAACTTCTGCTTTGTTTGTAGAATATGTGTGGATGAAATTTGTGGTACCTTGGAAAATGAATTTGTGGTTTAATTTAGTTGTTTCATCAAGTAAAATCTTGAAATTTTGGCAGGATGAAGCACCAAATGATCGAAAGATAAGTAAATTATGTGAATATGCTGCTAAAAATCCTCTTCGGATACCAAAGGTACGAGCTTATGATATAATGGAAGTTAATTTTATCCTTTTTGCACAATTTTAGCAGGAGAATCCTCTCAAAACCCAAAAGAAAATGAAAATAACATCATGGTTCATACTGTATGAATTTGCTTGATCTGCTAAGGAGAATTTCATCCCTGTAATATGTTTTGGTGTATTGATTGGAGGATAAATATTGTTTTCAGATTACAGGTTATCTTGAGCAAAGATGCTACAAGGAGCTGAGAAGTGAGCAGTTCCAATCTGTAAAAGTTGTCATATGTATCTACAGAAAGTTGTTGACTTCTTGTAAGAAGCAAATGTGAGTTATTTTCATCATACTGAATGTGAGTGCACAGTATCAGGGTCATTGTTGACCGTCTTTTATCACATCTGATTGCTAGAAATTTGCACAAATTCCAGGCTGATTTTATGATGGTTAAGGCATAAGAATTGTGTCAAGTTTTCTCTTCAGATGAAAATTTTATCATTGGATTTCCCAGAAAAATTTTCCATCAAAACAAGATTTCTATGCATTTTACTAATAAGGACTTATTTATATTTGATACAATTGTATGCTAGTTATGATCAGTGGTAGTATCTGGCAGGTCCTTGTTCTCAACAAGCTTGCTAAGCATCATACACATTCTGCTAGACCAATCACGGTATGATGAATTACGTGAGTTAGGGTGCCAAACTCTTTTTGAGTTCATTTGTAATCAGGTGGGAATTGTTGGAAGATTCTTGCCTTTTCAGTTAGTCACTTGTTTATTTCATTAAATACACATCTCAAGAAAAAAAAAATTCAAAAAAAAAAATTATTTTCACATTCTTTCGATTGTGCAGACTGATGGGACTTATATGTTCAACTTAGATGGTTTGATTCCGAAACTTTGTTCTTTAGCTCAAGAATTGGGGGAGGGTGTGCGGGTACAACATTTACGTTCTGCCGGGCTTCAAGCCCTTTCATCAATGGTGATCTACCCTCATGCCATTAGAGTTGGTCTTTTGTGTAATCTTTGATACATCTTGAATGCAATACATTTTGATAAAACTTCTATTCCTTTTCTTTTTCCTGGAGATTTAACATGCCTTAAGCTTCCACATTATGTGCTGCGCAGATATGGTTTATGGATGAATTTTCTCATATTCCAGCTGAATTTGATAATGTAAGTTTTATCTGAATCATCTGTTTACTCATCTTTCTCTAGTGTTTGGGCATGCTGCATCTTAGAGATGATTTTTGTTTATTCTGTTTTCTCTGAACTTGAGTTTTTCTTTGTCTTACATTTTTGTGATCATTTTTCCTTTAAACATCTCCTCCTTTTGCTAAAAGACTTCTCAAAATCAGATTGTTACCCTCTTTATATAGCAAAACTTTCATGTTCAGCATCACAAAATATTTTGTTTTTTTCTTCAAAATCAGATTGTTACAGTTGTCTTGGAAAACTTTGGAGGATTTAGTAAAACTTCAGAAGCTCTTACCCATGAGAAACAAGAGAGTGTCAAAGAAGATTCACCTTCACCAGATGCCATGTCAAGGATTTCTTCTTGGAGGATGATTGTGAATGAGAAAGGCGAAATTCTTGTGTCTATGTAATTCTCTGGTTACATTATTTAGTAATTGCAGTTGTATCATTATGCTGTAGATCTTGACATGATTACTAGCGATTTCTTTATTTATTTATTTTTTCCTTCCTTTTTTCTCTGATAGGGAGGATGCCACAAACCCCAGATTTTGGTCTCGAGTTTGCCTGCGTAACATGGCAAAGTTAGCGAAAGAAGCTACCACTGTACGGCCTGTTTTTGAATCTTTGTTTCGTTATTTTGATAATGGTGATCTATGGAACGCTCTTGCTCTTCCAGTCTTGGTGGACATGCAGTTACTAATAGAGAAATTTGGTATTCAAAATTTATCAACTTTCTTAGAAATTGTTACTTTTCTCACTGTAAGCAGTCTTGTTCCACCTTTTCACTTCATTTTGGGTGATTAACATTGTTGTTTTCATTCATTTGCAGGGCAAAATTCACACTTTTTACTGTCCATATTAATCAAACACCTGGATCACAAGAACATTCTTAAGAACCCCAATATGCAACTTGATATTGTTGACGTTGCCACCTCACTTGCTCGACAAACAAAAGTTCAGCCATCAGTGGCAATTACTGGTGCATTTAGTGATATGATGAGGCACTTGCGCAAAAGCATACACTGTTGTCTAGATGATTCAAATCTGGGTGCTGAAGTAATTCAATGGAACAGAAAATATCGAGCAGCAGTTGATGAATGCCTTGTGCAGTTATCATATAAGGTAAATTTTCACTCAACTAGCTATCTATTTTAGGACATTTGTGTTGAAAATTTGTCTAAAATAAGAGTTACATTATGGAGTGCTACTCGAACTTTTGGGTTTGATAACTGTTTCTGGAAGCAAACGAGACACAGTGTCATGGTATGCAGAAATGATATTTATGCTCTCTAGAATTATTATTACAATGTCGTTATTTTATTGATCTTTCCTTGGGAAAGAAGTCGAAAACTAAGAGATCTTTGTAAAGCAGATTGGAGATGCAGGTCCTGTTCTTGATATGATGGCTGTGATGTTAGAGAATATATCAAATATTACAGTTATGTCAAGAACCTTGACTTCTGCCGTTTATCGTACTGCTCAGATTGTGGCATTTATACCAAATATGTCATATCAAAATAAGGCAAGAACACATTTTAAATTTCCAGTTACGTTGTGATTTTCAATTATGTTTGCATTATTTTTATTCTCATATTTTTTTTTCCTGGTTTAATTATGAAACCCTTTAGGCTTTTCCCGAGGCATTATTTCATCAATTACTCCAAGCTATGGTCTGTGCAGACCATGAGTCTAGAATTGGTGCACATAGCATATTTTCTGTTGTTCTTATTCCGTCATCTGTTTGTCCACGTCCTAGTGCCACGACTCTGTACACAAGAAAGGCTGCTGACATTCAAAGGACTCTTTCAAGAAACGTATCTGTGTTTTCTTCTTCAGCTGCACTCTTTGAGAAGTTGACAAGAGAGCATTTCTCCTCACAAGAAAATCTTCCTCAAGATTTGAAAGACAATGAGAATGCAAAGGAAAACAATCCTTCGGTGCTGAACAGATTAAAGTCAACTTACAGCCGAGCTTCTAGTTCAAAAGGGCATCCATCTCCTATGACAGAAGATGAAGGAAATACGAGTACTTTAGCCGAAGAAACAGTATGGATTTATGTTCAATCAATCAAGAACTGCATATTTGATCTCTTTGTCATCATTGGATGTGACTAATTTTCCCCTAATTATATTTTATGGCAGATTTATTCCCTTAGATTGAGCAGTCACCAGATTTCTCTCATGCTTTCATCCATTTGGGTACAATCCATCTCTCCTTTGAATACACCTGAAAACTATGAAGCAATTGCTCATACTTACAGCCTCGTATTGCTGTTTGCACGGAGCAAGGTATTACTCTCATTCCTTGGCTGTCAGATTATATTTTTTCATGAATTTTGCACTAAGGAATGTTATGATAGGTTATTCTTCTGCTGTTAATATTCTAATTTTGTGTCCTTTTCTGTACAAAACCATCTTTGATAAAGAACTCTAGTAACGAGACTCTGATTCAAAGTTTTCAGTTGGCATTATCCTTAAGGGGTTTTTCACTAGCCGAAGGAGGTAAGATCATGTCTGAAACTTACTTACAAATCATTGTCTTGTCTGCACAAATTATTCAATTGCTGTTAGATTTTGATTACAATTTTTTTTTGTCTTCCATTCATTGTCCATAATCTCTTAATATTTATCAATTGATGAAGCTTTTTCTACATTTTTGCAGTGCCAATGCAGCCATCACGGCGGAGATCTCTCTTTACTTTAGCTGTGTCTATGATTATCTTCTCCTCAAAAGCATATAACATCCCGGCTCTTGCTTTATCTGCAAAAACTGCACTTACAGATAAGACGGTAGGTGTTACAAAGTTTTTTAGGCCATCCTTGTTTGCTTTAGTTTATTTTCGACAATGTGCACATTCAGGAAAATTTTATGTTTCCAAAGTTGGGCTAATTTCGTACTAATCCATGGACTCTCATGACTCTGTCCAGGTTGATCCATTTTTACAATTGGTTGGTGATTCCAAGTTACAGGCTGTTAACACAGGAGAAGATCATTCGCGGAAAGTTTATGGTTCAAAAGAAGATAATGAAGATGCTTTGAAGTCACTATCAGCAATTGAAATGACAGAAAACCAATCTAGAGAATCATTTGCTACCATGATTGTGAAGTTTACTGCGAGATCATCAGAGGTTACATTTAATTATCTTGTGTTGTAGGTTTGTTTTCAATACGACAATGCTAATGACATTTGAGATTGCTTTTGCAGCAAGATTCATCTGGTCTAAAACAGCAGCTGCTTAACGAGTTTAGTCCAGATGATGGATGCCCATTAGGAGCTCAGTTATTCACGGAGTCTTCTTATAATGTAATCATTTTCTCTGTTTTTTCTTATCTCTTCCTTTTCTCTCTCTGTTAAACTCACTCACTATATGTAATATTTATGAATATGCAGTTTGAGCCTTCGTCATTCACTGCAGAGAATGATGTTTCACCAACATTTGGAAATCAACCAGATCCTTTTACACCATGGATTCAGGAAACTCCAAATCTCGTTGGCATTGATGAACTTTTGGATTCAGTACGTTATTAGCCTCATCATTGATAACATTAGCCTCATAACTTAAAACTAAATTAATTCTCATTAAGAAAATTGGTGTATACTATACAGATGTCGAAGACAACAAATCAAGTCGGAAGGTTATCAGTCTCAACACCGACTACCATGCCTTACAATGAAATGGCTGGAAACTGCGAAGCTCTTATAGTCGAAAAACAGCAAAAGATGTTTGCTTTCATGAGTTTCCAGCAGAATCAAGATATCCTTTCTGCTCTTGATAACAACAACAAACCTGATAAGATAACATCTCCTACTCATAATGAGCCGGTTTCCTCTAAGGTACTCTTCGTTGCCCTCCATATCTGCATACAATCTCAAATTACATAATCTGATCCCAAAACTTATCTCCAAAAATGCAGGATAGAAATCCATTCCTAGATCAAAACTGTGGTGCTGTTTTGGCAAATCAACCTGCTAGTTCTCTTCCAATTCCTTGTGCAACTGAGTATCAGCAGCAACCTCATTACTTACAGCTACCACCATCAAGCCCATATGATCATTTTCTAAAAGCTGCTGGTTGTTAGATGCAATTCAGATTAAATTACCAGGTCCAGAATATAATGCCCTTACTGTATTGGGTTTGTTCATACTCAAGTTGTCAGGTTTTCAGGTCATCCTTGATGATGCTGAGTAGCTTGTTAATATAATCCTTTTTGGTAGAAGAGGAATCTGTAAAGTTCAAACTACCTGTAAGTAACTGAGGAAATAATTATCAGGGAATTATTCAATTTCATGTGTTGTATTCTATGCATGGATATCAACTTAAAAACATGATTCTATTGAATGGTTTGATAATAACATTTGGTATACGTCCTCGAGGACTAGGAGGTTAGTCATATTGAGGTAAGCTAAATATGACAGATTCGCATGTGATGCACGTGACTGATCCGCGACTGGATCCCATGCGTTAACAATAGCGTTGATAGTAGCATACATTAAAAAATAATAAAGTAATCTCCGTAGACCGAACGTGGCACTTCACTTCTCGTAGTCTTCTCCTTCACAACAGTTTAACTGCTTGTTACACTCTCTCTCTAGAACCTTCTTCGTTCCCTACAAAACACAACTCTCCTGTTACTTTCAATTCAGTCAGCTAACCAGTCTCCCGATATTGTCTCCGTTGATTTATTTTCAGTTGGGTTAGACGGGAACTCGAGAAGCTGGTAAATAAACGATGGAGGAAGTTGAGGAACAGCAAAAGAGTCAAGCACCTGGTAAATTTCGTAACTTGGATCTTCATTCTACATGTTAAGAAGATTAGATTTTGGGGGTTTTTCTGCAATACCCATATGAAAATTTTTGATCTTGGAAGTCCCCATATGAGGAATTTTATGAATCTCGTACTATTATTTAGCATTAAAGGGATAATTTTTGGTATTATGTGCATGGAATGATGGTGAAACTGAAATAGTTGCTGAGGATCCTACATTTGTACACCCCAAACCTCCTCAAGATGGAAGTGGTCCTCCAAAAGTAGATTCAGAAGTAGAAGTTCTTGATGAGAAAGTGACTAAGCAGGTCATTAAGGAAGGCCATGGTCAAAAACCCTCCAAGTATTCGACATGCTTCTGTATGTACCGATTCTTCTTTTACGTTTTCCTGTGTTGTAAACTGTAATTCCTTTGTTGGTTGTCTTTACCATTGTTTGTTCTATGTATGACAATGGGCGGTTAATTTTTATCCTGGTGTCAGGTGTCTTTCTTATCATTTTGAATTCTTTGTTAAAACGAATATTTTATATTATTTTTTTTCAATGAGGTTAGCTTAGCTTAGAGTCTGTGGGAGGCTTGAGAGACATGAATCTAGAGGATGATTGTGTATTATCAAGAAATGCTAATGTTATAGAGTGTTGGGTCATGTAACACAGAGTTCGTGGAAATTTGTGGAAAAAGATCGACAACAGTAGATATATGCTGCTTCCGCTAATTCCTAGAGCAAAACAGCCCTTTCATATTACAGTAGCTATTGTTATTTGATCACACTTATGATCTATCGAAATTGAGAGTTATTATACATAAGGAGGTCTATGATTAATTTCAGTTCTATTATGTGCACAGTCTTGAGTAATTGTGTTTATGTGACAGTGCACTACAGGGCATGGGCGGAAAGCACTCAGCACAAATTTGAAGATACATGGCATGAACAACAGCCGCTTGAAATGGTTTTGGGGAAAGGTATTTATCTCCTTGATCCGTTTAAGAATATTTGCTGTGTTTTGTGAAAGTATTTATTTCATTTGTTAATTCAGTTAGGTTTCTTCTGTTTGGCTATTTATGGTTGGTAAAATAGCACGCAAATAATAGGTTGTGGTATTCCATTATTTTTAGCTGACTCAATGAGCTACATGAATGAAGTGGGTTAAACTGATAGTATTCATAAATTTGATTCTTATATGATTTTGATTTCTTATGGATCACAAAAGCATGCATAGTTTTACAATGTCCACAATTGGAACCCAGGAATACAATTATTCTTGCCAGCAATTTATATATATGTGCTATCAAAATTATTTTATGGAGGAATCAAGTATTTTTTTTCATGGGTATTTCTTTTATTGGACTTGTTATGGAATATTGATAGTTTTACTTCTGCAACAGAGAAAAAAGAAATGACTGGCTTGGCTGTTGGTGTGTCAAGCATGAGGTCCGGTGAACATGCCCTGTTTCATGTGGGCTGGGAATTGGGTTATGGGAAAGAAGGAAGCTTCTCTTTCCCAAATGTGCCTCCCATGGCAGACTTATTATACGAGGTTGTGCTTATCGGGTTTGATGAAACCAAAGAAGTAAGTTGCTCCAAATGGCTTTGTGTTGAAATTGCGTGTGGTTGATCCCTAAAGGATGATAATTACATGTATCTGCTGGTGCTCATATAGAGGAAGGCTCGTAGCGACATGACTGTGGAGGAAAGGATTGGTGCAGCGGACCGCAGAAAGATGGATGGAAATGCCTTATTTAAGGAGGAGAAATTGGAAGAGGCCATGCAACAGTATGAAATGGTTAAATTCTTACATACTGCTGTTGATTATTATATACCGGCATCTGAATTAGCATAGATTTTTTCAGCTCTGTTCTCTTCTTAAAGTTTCTCACTATTATTGTTCATGTTAGGCCATAGCTTATATGGGCGATGACTTCATGTTCCAGTTGTTTGGGAAGTATCGGGACATGGCTTTGGCTGTTAAGAATCCATGTCACCTTAACATGGCAGCATGTCTAATAAAGCTCAAGCGTAATGAAGAAGCCATTGTGCAATGTACCATTGTAAGTAAATGGTTTGATCACTTTTTGATGAGTAAACAAAATATAATTTCAACTCAACAAAATAACCATAAAATGTCTAAAATCAATGCTTAAACATAACTGAAGCTGACTTACAAAATAGATGGAAATATGCTGCTGATGCTTCATAATTTTAGGGTCTGTTTGATTCTTGAAAAGCATGCGGAAAACACCTTCTTTTCTTTGGGATATTTGGGGATTGTCTTATTTTGCAACTAAGTTGCGACTGATTGGTAACATGAAATCTCAGTTGCTTTCAGCTTATTCAACTTCATATATGTTTAGCTATTTGGAAAATGACATCTTGCTTTTCAGAAAACCACCATGCTGCTCTCTCTCTCTCTCTCTCTCTCTCTC